>JAUZSU010134453.1:0-16258 GCA_034780255.1 Parotocinclus maculicauda
AAAGCAATGGTAAACTACTCCACTATCCTGCCGAAATACTTCATGGATCACATCGATGAAGGACAGAAATGTGTGGAGATCGAAGATCCATCAAGTGACGGAGAGTCGGCTGTGACTGTACGGTTAATCCCATCCCATGACTATAGTTACATAAATCTGGTTGTGCTAGTTTTATTCCAATTGATAGCACAGTAAATACAACAGGCTATACAATACAACTTTATTATGGTCATCTGTGTTATAGGACAAACAACCTACTAAAGTTCATTTGTATTTATTTTAAGAAGAAAAAGAAACTCACAAAGAGAAACCAAACCAGTTTGAATAGAGGTTTATTCAGTAATGTTTACAGTACTGTCTTTTCTTCTAAAAACAATGTCTTTTTCCCTTTTGTCAATTTGTGGTCTTGGACCTACAAAGAGAATTCTTAGCCTGGAGACAATGAGAGAGAAAAATTCTCAGCAAATCCTGGCTAGAGATCAGGAAATCGGATATCTTCGACAACAGCTTCAGTCAGACAGTGCAGAGCTTGTGGCCAGTCTTCAGGCCCAGCTCAAAGAGCAAAGAGAGGATGCTGAGGTGAGAGAGAGATTGTTTCAGTCCCTCAAACAAGAGACAGAGGAGCTAAAGAACAAGTTGGCGGCTGTCTCAGCTAAATGCCAGGATCTAGAGGACAGCGGGCAGCAGGTAAAGGCAGAGCCCATGTATGTTCAGTAAGACATGAAATGCATATTACTCATACTGAATCCATTCCACACCAATATTCTCTGGGGGGGCCGAGATGCCCAAAAGTTTCAGAACTCTCAAGAAAACTTTTTTCACATGGTCATAATGGGGTATTTTGTGTAGAATTTTGAGGAAAGAGATGAATTTAATACAATTTGGAATAAGGCTGTAACGTAACAAAATGTGGAAAAAGTGAAGCGCTGTGAATACGCTGTGAATACTACTGCACTGTAGGTCTGCATGGTTATCATCCCAGATGGAAGCCTCTTCTAAAGATGATGCAAACAAACTACAAATGCAATGTGTCTTACCCTTACATTGACTTTTATTTTATATGATACAGTAGATGCAGGAAGGTATCGCAAAGTCTCTAACATCAACTCTCTCTGTGATGTCGTCGTGGAGGAGTGGAAGATGATTCCAGTGGCAAACTGTGAAGCTCTGGTTAACTCCATGCCCAACAGACATAAGGCAATGCTGAAAAATAATGGTGGCCAAACAAAATATATTGATACTTTGGGCACAATTTGTCCATTTTCACTTAGGGGTGTACTTACTTTTGTTGACAGCGGTTTAAACCTTAATGGCAGTTATTTTGAGAGCATAGCAAATGTACACTGTTATACAAGCTGACTACTTTACATTGTATCAAAGTGTCATATATTTAATTATTGACAATTAATGATGCAGTGCCATCTAAGAGTTTTAGATGTGTTACACAGATGTTTAGCTTAAGTTTGCGTTCCTCCTTTCTGCACACTGATTTTTTTTCCAGATTCCTTAGTTTAATAGAATAGTTTAATGACATTATGCACTGCAGAGGAAAAAAATATGCAAATCCTGTCCAATCTTTCTTTGAGGAAAAAACATAGTTTTTAAACAATTAAATTTTTTTTTAAAGCTTTTGTTGACAAACTAGACATTTTCTGGCCATCGTTGCTCCTCAAACTCAGCCTCATGAATACTGCTTTTGTACCAAATATATTATTCCAATCACTTGTTGACATCACTCTTTGAAAATTATTATTTATTTTTTGCACATTATTCCTAGAACTAAATAGCTCCTGTCCCAACATTTTTTGAATTTGTTACATGCATTAAATGCAGGAATAAATGTTTATTAACAAACAAAATGAAGCTAGCCAGACAAAACATCAAAAATCTCATGTCATACTGTAATCAGTAAATAGAAGTCAAACTTAATGTAGGACACCCTGGGCTTAATGCTAAACATGTTTACAGTTTCATAATTCTTTGATTTGGAGTTGTAAAAGTAATATTACGGTACTGACCTCGACAATGAACATGTTTTCTGCTCCCCTCTCAAAGTACATTCGCCTTTCCCTCTTATTAACACATAGATGTTTCTGCTGAGTACAGACTGCATTCTCACCATAAAGAACAATAAAGACATCTGCGTCAGTCCCTGCGCCGAAGATATCACTCGTAAAAGTTTTTATCTCATAGGGGACAACTGAAGATGAAAAGAAGAAGAGCATTTATTAACTTAAATTTAAATGATAAGATTGTCATGCAGCTGAATTGAATGTTAACTCTTAATCAAGCATTCATATATGTAAAAATAAAAGAACAAATCTGTCTTATTTAATTGAGATATCCAGAAAACTGAGTATACATATGAGTAATAACATAAAGTAGTAAACGAGTATACAGTGTAATATGAATTGTCTCATACATGGAGTATATGTCTCAGTCTGCAGTTCAGCTGGATACAAATCTCTTACTAATGACCCATCATCTTCACCTTTATCCAGCCAGCGTCCACATGGAAAACAAAGTTTCAGACCTTGGGAAGGTGCATTAATCTCCACCCAATCCAAGAACCATCCAGAACCTCCTGAATTAGATGCAAAGAGGAGCATGGTTATCATACTTACTCATTTATAAAGCCATGCATATTCATATATTCATACAGAGAGAACAAGCACATTTGATAATCCACATTATTTTTTCTAAAAGTTGCTATCATACAAAATTATGTATGTTGGAATAAACTGCTTGTATAGACAAAAGTTATCACAAAGGTTGTAATAAGTGTAAATAAAGTAACTGTACGCTGATGTAGGTTTTCTTGATAGACAAAGTGATAGACAAAGACATGCTCTGAATGGACCTTTTTATAATATTGACATAGTGATGGCATGCAGTTCTTGTAATTCAGCCAAGCAACTCATTTACAGGCAGTTGACATTGCATCAGCACAAGGACGCACCACTATTTAGAGGACTTAGTGTATTTCAATTAGTTTCACAATGATATTCTTAAAATTCTGATGCATAGTAATAGGACCCCTTGCTTAATGTTTCTGGATGTCCGATAGCTGCAAACTGATGGAAAAACAGTACCAGAATTGTCATGCCCAATTCGGATCCTTTGAAGCTCTCCAAGATTAACAGCTTCCACAGTGAACTCATCAATCAAGCCCTGCTCAAACTTATTCTTGTGATTTTTATTGGCTTTCAGGTTAATGATTCCTGTATAATTTATGAAGAACAACAGAAAGAAAAAGCACATGTTGTCTCAAGATGATAGTAATCATTTACACTTGAAATTTTGTGGTATTTAATATTTTAACTCTACACATATATAACTTTTAACCTGTATCATCATACTCTCCATAAAGAATTATAAACACATTGGCATCTGTTCCAGCATACTTCTTCTCCCCAGTCTTAATTCTTAATGTGTATGTTGTTGACATGGCTGTGAAAAAGCAATATACACTTTTAATGAGGTATATTTTCATGTACAACTTTAAATGTAAAAAATAATACATTAAATGTGTTTTAGAGAATATAGCAAAGTATTACAAATATTTTCTTTACCTTTCTGCTCTAGTCCTAAGGTGGCTCCTGATCCTTCCTCATCCTCATCCTTTTTCATGAATGCCTTATCCACAGGCACCAGCTCTCTGCCAATCTGGCCATCATCTTCATCAATGGCCAGCCAGCGGTTGCAGGGGAAGTAGTACCTGTGTCAGGATCCAATTTCAGTGTCTATTCAGTGTCTGTGTATTTACTGTATTTGAACCATCAACTACAATTTAAGACATTGCAGACCAGCTGTGTTAGTTGGAGGTGGCAAGTAACGTTAAGTGACCTTTGCAGAACATGCATGTCCAATTAAACATAGATATGTGGCACATATTATATATTATAGGTTTTCACATCTTTCTGTCAGCAAACAAGCACATAATTGTAGAGAATATTGTACCTCACCTGAAGGTGTATCTATTGTAAGGGCTTTCCTTTTGATTTGTGTAACTGAATATGGGTTTTATTTACATTGGTCACAAAAAATACGGGATATTTCATTTCGAAATATCCCTTATTTTTTGTGAGCAGTATATTATGTGAATTACATTTATTGAAAATTCCATGTTTAAATCTATTGTCTGTATTCTGGCTACTTAATAGCTATTAACAGTGTAGCAGAGAAAGTGTACTTGTAGAGAAGAAATATATATTTTGGTTATTTACTATATCTAATGTCTATATCTATATCTAATTTCGCTCTTCAGTCTTTGGGAGAAAACCCATGGGGACAACATGCAGACTCCACACAGAAAAGTCACTCCACCCTGGAATTTAAACCTATCACCTTCTTGATATGAGGTGACCGTGCTACTCACTAAGCCACCGTGTAGAGGTAAGTAAGTGAACAATACTATAAACAATACACTACTAATATAATACAGGTTAATGCTAGGTTTGGTTTAAGGGTTTCAGATAGTTGTCCCCTTTCAATAAAGTATAACTGTGAGTTGACCAGTAATGTGTTGACAAAACTGGTTTACTGGTCATTGTACATAAATTATTATTTTCTTGAAAACTAACTTATTGACAGCTGTCTTGTAAGCAATTCATTTAAATCAGAGCAGACAATTACTAAATGATTCATAGTATAAACCTCAGCCAGTGTTTGCAGATTCTAGATTAAATATAGCCTAAAGACTTACTATATATGATGAGGCAAAGGTGAAGTAAAACTGGTGCACTTGTTTAGCAAATGTGACATATGTAATGCTGGTCCTTAGAAGTTTTCTTTACTATCAACAATGTAATGTATTCAAAGCCAAGCCATGTGACGCACACTCACGTGGTGTCATCTTTGGTGTCTACAATTTCAACTCTGTCCAGATACCAGGCTGAGCTGGCATGGCTATTGTCATGATGGATCCTTAGTTTAGTCAAAGGCCCCAGATCAACTGCTTTAATGGTAAACACATCTTCCTGCAACACACACAAGCATGTGGATAAAGAAATGTATAACACCTTATTTCTCTAAACACCATTGACAACTATGCTTTTTTTCCAGATTTTCCAGTCTCTTTTTTATTATCATCACCGAACCACTTCAGAGAAACAAGTTAAACAAACATTAAGGAAACTTAATCTGAGTCTCACTGACCTGATTGCACTCAAATTTATTAAGCTTATTTGATTTTTTCAGTGGACGCTCCCCAGTGTCACCATTATCACCATAGATATTGATGTAAACATTGGCATCAGTTCCTGCACCCAACATGTTTCCCGTGAAGATAGTGACTTCATAAATATTATCTGTGGGTGGAATGGTCAGATGGCTTTTTACCTTAATGAATCCTCATGAATATTACATACATAATAAGTAACACACTGTTGTTGCAATTATTCACAATAGTGTAAAAAAAATAATTTCCTGACATGTTAAAGGCTCCTCCTGCTCCTCATTGCCCTCAGGTAGAAGCTCCACTATCAGCTCACCATCTTCCTCATCCTCAGCTAGCCAGCGATCACAGGTAAAAGTAAAAGTCTTCACTACCTCTTGCATTACTTCTTCATCCTCCTCATCCTCCCCTTCCTTCCTTTTCTTTTTTTTATTTTTCTTCTTAACCTCTTTCTTCTCCTTCTTCACCATAGCCATGACTAGGTACTTCACATCCACCTTTTCTAAATACCACCCAGAGCCAGTTCCTGATCCATCATGGCCAATGCATATCTTGAAAATGTTACCCACATCTTTTGCTTCAATCTGTTTAAAAAAATACACAAAGTGTGGCATGTTTTTTGTTGTTGTTGTTTTGTACACTGTAAAAGCTTCCTGCTACATGTTAAACAACTAATCATTATAACTCTCAGTTGCCATCAATATCTGTGTAGACAGTCATCCACTACTTATTAGTAATTAGGAATACTAAGTATGTAGCTGCCATTTTATTGTTTTGTATCTACTGAGACCTGATTTACAAAACACAATCTATGTCAGATAAACATGAATTAAATTAATATGAGGTGTTTTTTTTGTTACATTTTTATTAGTTACACTTTCATTATAGTGATTTTCAAAGACTGTATGCTTTGACCTTTCTGTTCAGTGAAATGAACATCTATGTAAATCAACACAGTAACAAATTTATTACATGACAATATTCGCTGTAAATTAGTGCCAATCTACAGGCTAATCTCCTAATACATAATCTTCTTAGGTACTGCACAGGAAAGTGTATAGTACAGTTCTAATTCATTTGAGCACAGGGATGTTTAGCACAGATTACTGCAGTATTATAGTCCTCAACATATCTCTATTGATATTTTTGTAGAGGCTATTGGCATAAATGTGCAACATTTTTATGGTCGAAAGCACTAAACGCATGAATAAGGTGTAACAAATATTTATCATTACCTTGAATATCTCAGTTGTGCCTCTTTCAAAGTTATTTGACCTGCTTTTCAAAGGGGTAACTTCTGTTTTTCCGAGGTCCCCATATATTTGGATGAACACGTTTGCATTTGTTCCTCCAGCCCAAACGTCACCCGTCACGACAGTAATCTCAAAATTTATCACTGTGTTGAACAAGTGAGAAATAGAACTGAAATTCCATCTGCACTGGTAAAGCTACTCAACTTACTCAGAAAATATACAAATAAAGAATTGTCTTGTTGCAACAAATAGACAGTGTAAAAAAATTACATTTTTCAATATGAAGTATTTCACTTGGGTAGAACTCCACTTCAGTTTTGCCATCAGCCTCATCTTCAGAGAGCCAGCGATGACTAGGGAACATGTAGTGTTTGCCTTGGCTGGGCACCTTGATCTGAACACTGTCCAGAAACCAGCCTGCTCTCATCCCTTCATTGGTGTGGCCAATCATCAGACGGTTAATCTAGGTTTAATTTAGTAAATAAGAGCATTTATAAAGCATAACAACCCAACAGAATAACATAAGCATTATGAGAAACAATACTCACTTGTCCAATGTCAAATGTCTCAACAGTGAAGATATCAACTCGCCCAGTTTCAAAGTAGTTCCGCAGATCATTGACAGAAACAACCAGCATCGTTTTACTGGTGTCACCTTTCTCGCCATAAAGCTTTACAAAGACCCTAGAGTCTGAGCTTGCACCGTTAATGTCTCCTGTCTTCACTTCAATGTGATAGCTGATGTCTGAAATCAAAACTACAGTGAATCTGATTCTGATTGTAGGTCAGTAATCACATGCACTATTACAGTATAACATGACTCCTCTTATGAACACTGCTGATACACTGCCTACTGATACTTTTTTTAAGTACTGAGTGCTGGAGAGTGACTCTGTTACACAATGAAGTAGATGTTTGGTCTACCATCAGGAGAATGTGGCATGGTACATTCGTAATTATAAAAATATATTAAGACCTAAAATCAGTTGACACAGTTTTTATCAAGTTACCTGTATGTTAAACTAATATACACTGTACAGTATACAGTAAGAACATGTACAATCAGCAAGAAAAACTTACTAAAGAGTCTCTGTCCATCAGCAAATGGAACCAATTCCTGAACAATCTGCCCATCATCCTCATTACGGTCAAGCCATCTGAATAGGGAAAGAGATAAACCATTAGGTTAAATAATTTTAGTTTTTAAAATGTTGTTTTTATTTTTAAACATTAGTTTAGTTATTCATTATTTTTTAATCATTTCCTTAAATGGGGTCAAGTCTAAATTTGTAAATCTTTTTGGTAATATCTATTGATGCAAGTGCCATATACGCTTATATTCAATTTCTAATTATAGAGTTATAAGAGTTATATATAAAAACCCTTGCCTATTACAATGGAACTCGATGGCCTCAGACTCATCCTGCCCATCCTCCTTAACCACCACTTTGTCTAGGAACCAACCACAGCCTCCCCCTCGGCCATCGTGGCCAATCCGTACCCTGCGTACCTGCCCAATTGACACGGCCTCAATGATAAACTCATCACCCTGTGAATAAACATGAATGCAAAGTCTAAAGTCCAACACTATCTTGTGTAATAAAATGATCATAGTTTTAGATGGACAATTCTACTTACATTGCCTTTCTCAAACTTGTTGACATTATTCTTGCAGTTTACTAAGACACGGTCACCTGTGTCTCTTAAATCACCAATCAGGCATAGGAAGACTGTGGCGTCAGTCCCACTTCCGCTGACTGTTCCAGTGTAAACTGTGACTCGATATTTTATAACTGCCAAAAGTATTGAAATTTTTTAAAAACCTGATAGTAAAGCATAAATAAAAACAAAATACAATGATTTGCTAATCCTTTTCAGCCCATATTGAATTGAATACACTACTAAGACAAGATATTTAATGCTCAAACTGATAAACGTTGTTGTATTTTCCAAATATTCCCTCATTTTGAATTTAATGCCTGCAATACATTACAAAAAAGTTGGGACAGGGGCAACAAAAGACTGGGAAAGTTGAAGAATGCTCAAAAACACTCAAAAATGTTTGGAACATTTCACAGGTGAACATGTTAACTCTCTGAAAGGCTCAGTCCTTTACAAGCAAGGATGGGGTAAGGTTTACCACAACAGTTTAAAAACAACGTTTCTCAATGTGCAATTGCAGGGAATTTAGGGATTTTGTCATCTACAGTCCGTAATATCATGAAAGGATTCAGAGAATCTGGAGAAATCGCTGCAAGTAAGCAGCAAGACCAAATACCAACATTGACCTGTGACCTTCGATCACTCAGGCGGCACTGCATTAAAAACCAACATAATTCTGTAATGGATATTACCACATGGGCTCAGGAACACTTCCGAAAACCATTGTCACTGAACACAGTTTGTTGTTCCATCTACAAGTGCAAGTTAAAACTGTGGTTTGATGAGTCAACATTTCAGATGTTTTGGGAAATCATGGACGTTGCGTCCTCCAGGCCAAAAAGGAAAGGCACTGTCCAGGTTGTTATCAGCGCAAAGTTGAGTGAATATTTGCAAAATATTTGAACATTAAATATATTGTCTTTGTAGTGTATTGAATTTAATATAGGTTGAAAAGTATTTGCAAATCAACGTCGCAACTTCATTGGAATTGGGGTTGTATATGATTCACTAAAAAGTATTTAGTCTCATATTAAAATCATTGTTATGGAGGAACTGGTGAGAATCATCCATGCATCTTGCCTGGCAGGGGTTCATGAATAAAATCTCCTGTAGCAGGAAGTTCTCGTACCACTTCGTTGTCATCTTCACTTGTATCTAGCCAGCGATCACAATGGAACTTGTATTTTTCCTTTGTTAATGTTTTCATCAGTGTAACCTTTTGAAACATGAATCAATAATTAAAAACATTTAGGAAGTCACATTTTTAAAAAAAGTACAAACAATAAAGAAATAAAGTTTGCATTGTATTACCCGGTTTAAATGCCATCCTGCAAATGGATTTCTCTTCTCATGAAAAATTCGCAATTTTGTTAGCTTTCCAAGATCAGGTAGTTCAATCTAACATAATTAAAAGAGGTTATATAATAGAAGCCACTGATTAAAATGTATGTGTTATTACAAAACAAAGAATGCGGGCCCCAAAAACATAACAGTTACCATAAACTTATCAAGCTGACCCTGCTCAAAATTGTCCGTTTTGTTGTCCAGCTTCATCTCATCAGATTTGCCCTTTTCCCCATAAATCTGAAGTAGTATTGATGCATCTGTTCCTGCACCAGGAATATCTGAAGTCCATATCCAGAGAGACCATGGATAACCTGAAGAACAGGAAATCAGTGTGTGGTGTGTGATGACAATTGTAAAGGACTTTCCAAAAAATTTACTTAATGGTAAAGTTATGTGCCTTTTTGCTTTGAAATAAATATGGTTGCAGAGGAATAAGCTTACTTACTTTTTTGTCTTTTCTGTCGCAGAGAGACCATTTCATATAGCTCTCTTTCAATAAGTCCATCACCCTCATTCTCATCTAGCCATTTAGAACAAGGAAACGTTTGCTCAATCCCAGTGAAAGGGCAATAAATTACGACCTGAAATCAAACAAACTTGATCAGAAGTGCTCCACACACTTTAAGACATATCATTATATGCAAACTCACATATGCAATGTTATACTATATACTAATACATACTAATGCTAATACTAATAAATACTAAATTACATAGTAATAATGTTGCCACATTGTTACAGGAATAATTTTCCATATGATGCCACGTGTGTCACACACCTTATCACAGTACCAGCCAGCGCTGACCCCCCCATTATCATGGCCAATAGTGATGCGACTAAGAGGGCTCAGTAATGCTGCAATCTCTATGGTAAAAGTGTCAGTAAGGCCACGTTCAAATTGGCCACCCTCTAAAAAGAGCTTTCCGCTGTTCTTCATGCCCTTCATACCATGCATGACCATGTGGATTTTGGAGTTAGTGCCTGCTCCCCTGATGTCCCCTGTAACAACCGCCACTTTGTAAACAATGCCTGCAAGATAGAGTTACAGACAGTGGACTTAGATTCTCATGAGGCTGGTGTCACATCACTGAAAAAATGCAAAACAAAAAATGTTACTGACACAGAAGGTGACCGGTGGCTAGTGGCGTGAACTACATACATTACAGAGAAATTGTTATTTCAGATAGTCCACACTTTGCTTAGTTGACATGAAATGATAGATCGTGAATGTTATGTGTGTGTTGTCAACTTAAAAGTTCAGAATAGGCCTGCTAAAATGTTTCTGAATATAACATTACAAACATATTACTCTTTTAGAATTCAAATTAATATTACAGAAAGAAAAAATAATCCAAAGTGACTGCAGCTGCAGCTTTTTATTTGGGTTAGTCAAATGGCTTAGTCTCCATTACTTCAAATATATAATAAAAATTTTATATCTGTATATTATATATGTAAATCTGACTACCTACCCGTGGGTTGACTTGCCCCTACTAATATATCCCTTTGTATCTTTCCATCATCTTCATCTATGGCAAACCAGCGACCAATGGGAAACTCGTATATTGCTTTGTTTCCCATATCATCTACTAGTACCTAAATATCAAAGGAAAATACAGTCAGATGAGGGCATGGAGGTATCTGTGAAGTATTGTAGGGTTGAAATTTGCAACTTCAGCATTCTCATGTACAATTTATTTATTTATTTATGTATTTATTTATTTTTCTTGTAGCACATTCAATAAGATAAATAGTTTTAGAATAGTGCAACTGCTACTTTAGTTCACATGCATACCTTGTTTCTGAATACAGAAAAGTGATTAAAGTGATCAGTTCGCAATACATGGTGTTAATATGTGTAATCTATGCTGAGATCTATGTGCAAGGCAGTGCACCTCAATAGGTAAAACAATCCGTTAAAGTAAGAGGTGTTTCCTTTCAGTAAAGATAAGGTGACTACAGCCTTGCAGAATGACCTCATCCCTTAGTGTGTTGAGTGACAAAGATTCTGTAGAAGTTACATAGATGAGCTTCAAGGTGATGCCTAAAATGTAGTATGACTAAAAACATTACAAATTCACATACTGCAACAATTTAAAACAACTATTAGCACTTATTCTCCATAGGTGCTATGAATTATACATGACTTTTGACCTTTAGTCCAACTGGTAGGTTTGCAGATTCAAATATATTTTACATTTTAATGTCTAGTGTCTTGTGCTTCTACAAACATGTATTTTTTAGTTATTCTATTGTGTTTTTCTGTTACTGGTATATCACCCATCCCCACAGTGTAATCTGTATGAAATATGGTGCTGGAAGCTGGAATACTGCTGGAAAATATTTGGCATGTTTGCACTAAAATAGTTTTGGCTTTATTTTATTCAAAGTAAAACTCTATATACAGTAATTCACCCTTGTTTTTAGCGTTGTTAAGAACACAAGTTTATTACTGTACCTTTTCCACAAACCATCCAGCAGATGAGCCTTTGTTGTTGTGGCCAATGGTGATCTTCCTTATTCTTCCCAAATTAGGTGCATCAATGGTAAATTTGTCCTCTGTTCCTCGTTCAAAATTGTTTTTATCACTGTCCAGTCTCCTTTCTCCTATGGACAACACAGCATTAAATTAGTTGAAATTTTAAATTATGATCAAAATGTATTAAGTCCTTCTGATATTTGGGTTATGATAAGTTTCGATGGACGTGCTTGTTACCAGTGTCTCCATTTTCCCCAAAAATATTAATGAACACATCTGCATCAGTTCCACTGCCTTTGACGTCTGCAGTGAAGACACTCACAATATACTTATTATCTATAAAAGCACAGGAAATGTGAGTACAGCATTGCTCCAGTCAAAGTAACATTATAAGTCCACAAATAGAGAAGTGTCCTTCTATATTGCAATGAATTAATTTGTATTAAAAAGTTGTATTAAAATCAAATATCTAACTGTTATATCACCTATAGGTGTAATTTGAGAAATACCCACATTTCGGCATATCTGAGGGGTCCACAGTGCCCAGAAGGTCTCGCACAATTAGGCCATCACCCTCTTTTCTGCTCAGCCAGTTGTTGCAAGCAAAGTAGTAGCGTTGATGGGGTCTGTTCATGTCGGTGACCATCACACGATCCAAGAACCAGCTAGCACTTAAGCCTGTATTATCATGCTCAATCCTTAAAACAAAACAAAAAAAACTTTAGTTAAATTATTTGTGGTGATTTTACACACATTCATTATGCATGTAATGTGTGGAGCTTACAAAGGAACTGACCAAGATGAGATACCTAATCTTTTTTAAAGATCCAATGTTGTGAGTTTTAATCCGGAAGACATCTGTTTTGCCTTTCTCAAAAGCAATTCGATTCCTGTAAACAAAATTCATAGTACTAAATAACTTAAATAAGATTATTGCAAATTAGAATATGGTGGGTTTCAAAAAATATTACTGTCTTTTAAGCTAACTTAGAATCAGGTTTACGTAAAATTGTAAATTATTCAATATTTTACACGGTGAGTCAAAAGACACAGGACATGTTGCATGTTTCATGCTGTGTCGTGGACTTTTCGCAAAGGCTGCCAAAACAATTGTTGAGGTTTCTTTGTCGGTAGCGGTCTTCGGACGACCACTGTGGCTTGTCGTTCACAGTCTCGGTTTCTCTGAATTTGGCTATGAGGAATGCAACAGTGCTGTGTGAAATTGAAGGACTTTCTGGGCATCAATCGGCTATGAACAGCTATGATATGGTAGCTGCATTCCCTGGACATCAGAATTGTCAATTTCATCTTGTGAAATTTCTGTGTTGATAATTTTTGAACAACAAGAGATTGCAAATGTGATTGTGGCAATTGATTTCTAAGACAATCCTGTTTTTTTTTTTTTTTTGATATGCCACCTTCCCATTGGAAAAACCCTGCCCTTGAGCGAATACGGCAGCTTTTAGGATGGCAGGCATTTTTTCGGAAATAGCCTAAAAGATAGGTCCCCATTTCTTGCTGGAGTATTCAGATATGTAATTTTCCCCTCTGTTTCTGAAAAGGATTCCCTGTGGCTTTTGACTCACATTGTAAATAAATATTAATGATTGATGGTAACTCATGTCATTAAAACAACACACACCTTTATTAAGCCCAAACAAATATTGCTATGCAAACAACTAATCAATTAAAATGACCAGGCCTGAAACTCATGAGCTACTTCAGTGTAGAGACTGTTACGAGTTTTTCCAAACTATATAGCACAATGTGTACAGAAATGTAATTTAGTTACGTGACTTCATCACATTTCACTGAACAAAAATAAATATGGTCTACTAAGCTGATCATCACATTGCGCTACTTCAGTGTATCAAAGAACAGGTTAATTGTTTTATGTTAACCCATTAAAAACCATGATTTCTATTTGGGGATCGGGTGCTTTAACTCGCCCACTGATGGGATGGGATGTAGGCGGACAGAAATAAAGTAAAAAAATTTCAGAAAAAAAATTGCCCGTTATTGGGTTAATATATTATATATACTGTGTATGCACTGCAACATGTCAGTAAACATATCTGCTTAGCTCAAATCTCTTCTATATGAATAAATATTTAGTATTAATTTCAATTGCCTATTATTTTTAATGAAAATAAGAGACTGGACCAAACCATACATCCAAACAGTTATAACATAATGGCAAAGCACATAAATATTCTATCCCTTTATCATGAAGACACTTACTGGAACAAACTTGTTTACCTGTTGCTTTTCATGAGCTTTACAATCATTTAGATACTTTATATAGAATGCTGTGCTTTGAACAAATTTGCTTCTCACTACTTTGTCATCAGTGAGAGTGGGTCTACATCAGAACAATACCATTAAAAGCTCATTGATGCTTGATAAAAGGCTTTGGAATATTATGTGCATATAAACTACAAAGTAAACACCCCAACACAATTGTACAAGCCATGTTCTACTGGGTACTCCATCAATTTTATGTGAGAGAATCCCAGTCAGATACCTTTTTTCAGTGCTGTGGGTTGAGAAATATGAAAAGGTATTGTTAACTTGGTTAGCATAAGTATAATGCTAAGTATCATGATCAAGATTTTTTATTATTATTTGTATGACACATATAGACTCACTTGCTGGCAAGAAGCACCTTAGGAGTAATGCCATAGTCACCAAAAAGAGTAACAAAGATGTTAGCATCTGTGCCTGCCCCATTTACATCCCCTGTGATGGTGACCACCTCATATACTGCAGGTATACATATAGACAAAGAAAGTGGTAAAGCAAGGAATAATTATATATTTCAAAATAGAACTAAATACTATTCCAATGCAATGAGCTAATAAATCAAATGTCTGTCTAATTACGTGAAATATAATTATGGGAAACATAATAAACATAATCGCAGAATCCATACCTTTCTTCTTATGGTATTCATCTTCAAAATTCTCCTCTTTATCGGATTCATAGTTCTTTAGCTCATTCTCATAGATTTCAACATAGTCTATCTGTTTTTTCTTCTTCTTGCCTTTACCTTTTTTGCCCTCATCATCACTGTCTGTTGACCCTTTTTTACCCTTCTTCTTCTTTTTCTTTTTTTGAGAGTCATCATCTTCTTCTTCCTCTTCTTCTTCTTGATCGTCCTTTTCAGCCTTCTTCTTCTTTTTGCCTTCCTCTTTGGACTTCTTGTCTTTTGATCCCATTATTCCTTCGGTTGCCTTCACTGCTCCTCACTCTCTCACCCTCTGCTTCATTCTCCTGATATTCTTTTCCTTTTTTTGCTTCTTGGTAGCTTGTAGCTTATGTCACTTGCAGTTCTTCATTAACTTTCATTATATGAAGTATGACACTGTCTTTTTGGTCTCAATTTATCTTGCTTTTTCTTTTACTATCAGCCAAATCTGTACCACTGCTCTTTTTTCCCTTCTCAACTTTGACAGCCTATTCTCCTATTTGGTTTCGTCCTCCTGTCTTGTTCCACCCCCCTTTGCAGGCATCTTTAATTTATTTACTACCTTGTAACTTTAACTGATGTCTGTGCATTAGCGTAAAGGACACCCCAACTGACCTGTGATGAGAGGGAGACCTGCCAACAGGAAGGGTCATGAGTAGAACGCAAGGGTTCTTGGGAACAAGTGAGCAGTCACATCAGAGCCTTCCTCACTGCAAACAACAGTTACTGGTCTCATTAAAATTTACCACCTCTCAGTGGAAGCAGGTTAGACAAAGACTCATGGCAGCACCAGGTTATTTGCCTATCTAAATGTCAGCGTAAGTATGATATGTTCTTGTGTGTCGCATGTACAACCCCAATTCCAATGAAATTGGGACATTGCAAATCCTTTTCAACTCATATTTAATTGAATGCACTACAAAGACAGGATATTTAATATTTAATGGATAAACTTCATAGTTTTTTCTTATATTCACTCATTTTGAATTTGATGCCTGCAACACATTCCAAAAAAGTTGGGATGGAGCATGTTTACCACTGTGTTACTGCACCTTTCCTTTTAACAACACTTAATAAGCATTTGGAAGCTGAGGACACCAATTGTTGAAGCTTTGTGGGTGGAATTCTTTCCCATTCTTACTTGATGTACAACTTCAGTTGCTCAACATTACAGGGTCTCTGTTGTCGTATTTTGCATTTTAAAATGTGCCACACATTTTTAATAGAAGACAGGCCTGGATTGCAGGCAGGACAGTATAGTACCCACACTCTTTTACTACAAAGCCACGCTGTTATAACACGTGCAGAATGTGGCTTGGCATTGTCTTGATAGATAAGCAAGGACATCACTGAAAAAGACAATGCTTGCATA
>JAUZSU010134463.1:0-16257 GCA_034780255.1 Parotocinclus maculicauda
GGGAGTTTTTCCTTTCCACTGTCACCCTAGGCTTGCTCAATTTGGGATTGGCCTTTTAAGATAATATAATATAATATATATATTATAAAGCTGCATTGAGACAAGGCACCATTGTAAAAAGCCCTATAAAAACAAATTTGACTTCGACTATTTAAGCACATAAACAGAATGCTCCGAGCTAGAAATCAGATTATAAATCCAAATAGATTTACGTTTCCTAAAGGAGCTACAACAGTGCGTGAAATGGAGCCTGTGTCCCAATACTTTTGGCCATGCCCGGGTCTTTGTCTTTTTTTTTTACTTAGGCCAGACTTTTTTTATTGCTTGTTTTGCTGATCCGTCGACGATCATATTTGAAGAATACAAAAAAAATAAATAAAAAATAAAAAATTCGTATCTCTCGGATCCGCCGCAGCATCAATGGTTAAAATAAAAAATAAAAAAAATAATAATAATAATAATGTTTTATCTTTTTCTGCCCTCCGGTGGAGAGCCAATGGTTTTCTTCTGTTCATTTAAATTTTTTTCCAGATTCACTTTAATTTAATTGTTAATTCAATTTGTAAAAAAAATAATTTTTAAATAAAAATAGATTTTTATTTCTTCCTCCTTCCTTGTATTGATTCCACATAGTCCACGAGAAATGGAAAAGTGCTGAAAAATAAAGATGTATTTTTTTTCCTCCCTCCTCAGCAGATTCTCAAGTAAGGACATAAAGCAGGTTTTTTTTTTTTTTTTCAATCAGAGCCATCGTGGAAGCGGGTAGCAGAACCGAACAGGTTGCCAGGTCTTCTTAATCCTTGCTTTGATTGGTTTTACTGACCCGGTGCTCCTTTCTCTGGTGGGATCTGGCAACCCTGGAATTAAACATATTATTTGCGAACGGCTGGTTGCAAATTTAAAACCCAAAGCCTGCCCAAATCATGGAGACCCGTTATCTGGTTACCCAGGCGCATGTGAGCATGTTTACTGACAAAACCTGATTTTGTGCGCTCAGTGTTCAGAAATTCCATCCATCCTTTAAAACGGCACACGAGCGCTTTTTAAAATCAAAAGCATTTAGGTCAGGATGTCAAATGCTAATTATAATATTGACAGTCATAACTAGTAATAATTATTTTCACAAATATAATCGTTATCTGATCCAAACGGCACATGCTGAGAACCTTGTTGTTGTTTTTTTCAACTTTTATTAAACTGAACACATCCGTGATTAGATGAGTACGAACAGTTTGGGTTTTTTTCTCCTTTTAGAAGAAGAATCTCACAGGTGTTTGGTACGTCAGTTCTCACGCGTGCTCATGTACCAAACCTGGAGGCAAAGGGGTCATAAATCTTTAGTCTCACACGGTAGCAGGATGTCATTCAGGAAACAAGTGGTAGTTAAACAGGACAATAGTGGCACACGAGGTGTGTGTGTGTGTGTGTGTGTGTGTGTGTGTGTAGGCAGCAGGAGGAAGCAGCGATGGCCTGTGCTGAGATATTTAACACTGCAAACCTGCTCTACAGGGCAGTGCTTCAAACGGTCAACGGTGAAGCATAGTACAGGCAAAAATCCTAAAAATCCTGTACACCACAATTATACTTAATTCTACCCCGTCCCTCAGCCGCTGACATATTTCATCCTCTATCCTAATAAACTTCATACCATGGCACCCCGTCCCTGTCCCTACAGTGAATGATAGGCCATGGTTTAGGGGTTAAAGCTCTCGCCCACCAAGGGCAAGACTAAATAATCCCAGCTTTGTCAAGCTACCAGTGTTGGCCTGTCGAACAAGGTCCATAAACACCCAGTGCAGCGGCGCCTCTTAATATTCTGCCGTTTTTAAGGACGTTTTATTTTTTTCACTACTGCCCATAATATTATATCGTCTCCAAAAGATGAATAGAGCAGGTGTGCGAGTGCAGCCCATCCGCCTCAATACCTGAAATCATAAACCCAGCGTGATCAATAAGAGGGTGAGGTGAATGTGATGAGAGAGGGAATCTCACCGCGTGTCTGTAAGAGGTCGATCTCTTTAGTTAAGCAGTCGATGTCGATCTGCAGTAACCTGTTCTTACACCTCAGCTGTTGCATCTCATCGAGCTGAAAACACACACACGCACACACAGAGACACAGACACACAGACACACACACACAGACACGCACACACAGACACGCACACAGAGAGACGCACACACAGAGAGACGCAGACGCGCACAGACACGCACAGACACGCACAGACACGCACAGACACGCACAGACACGCACAGACACGCACAGACACACACAGACACACACAGACACACACAGACACACACAGACACACACAGACACACTGACCATTAGGTACACCCGTTAGGCTACTCGTTAACGCAGATATCTAAATCAGCCAACCACATAGCAGAATCACAATGCATGTAGACATGGTCAAGATGACCTACTAATTTTTCTGAACTGAGCATCAAAATGGGGAAGTAAGGTGATCTAAGTGACTTTGAACATGACATGGTTGTTGATACTAGATGGGCTTGTCTGAGTATTTCAGAAACTGCTGATCTACTGGGATTTGTCATGCAGTCATCTCTATCGTTACAGAGAATGGTCAGAAAAAGATAAAATATCAAGTAAACCACAGTACGCTGGCTATATAAAAAAATAAAAATAAAATAAATAAAAAGATGTGCTGCTACCAGAGGTCAGAGGAGAATGGACAGACTGGTTTGACTCAAACAGCCACTTATTACAGCAAATGTATGCTGAAGAGCATCTCTATAAGCACAAAACATGTTAAACCTTAAAGCAGATGGGCTACTGTAGCAAAGGACAACAAGTACCACTACTTTCAGCTAAGAACAGTCAGCTGAGACAACAATTTGCATAGGCGCACCAAAACAGAACAATAAAGGATTGGACAAACGTTACCTCATCTAATGAGTCTTAATTTCAGCATCAACATTTGGACGGCAGGGTCACAATTTAGCATAAACTGCACAAAAGCATGGATTCATTCTGCTTTTTATCAGCGGTTCAGGCTGGTGGTGTAATGCTTTTTTTTCTTCGGACACTCAGCGCTCCTTAATACCAAATGAACATTGTTGAAATTCCTTAGCCTACCCGAGTATTACTGTGAACTATGTCCATCCTTTTATGACCACAGTGTTCTCATGGCTACAGTTCACTGTACTCAAATGACCGCCACAGTCACCAGATATCAATCCAATAAAACCTTTCCAATAGAGGATATGCTGGAATGGGAAATGCACATCATGGATGTGCAGCCGACAAATCTGCAGCAACTGCGTAAATGCTATCATGTCAATACAGACAGAAAATTCTGAACAATGTTTCCAAGACCCTGTTGAATCTATGCCACAAACAATGAAGGCACATTTAAAGGCAAATAGGGATATAACCTGGTACTAATAAGCTGTACCTAATGAAGTGGCCAGTTAATTAGAGTGTGTGCACAAACACACAGACACACTCTGGAGCTGTGAAGCAATAGCACCAACCACTGTCCCACCCCATAGAATGATTAATAATCCCATTACAATAGCATGTTATAATTCATACAAAGTGATATAAATATACTTAATACACAGTAAATTACAACTCAACATAATATACAATACACCTGATGAGGGAAGAAGCTTTTTCTGTTCATTTTTAATTCAAATTTAAAAGAGAAAATAATGCAGCATAGACTGGTTTCTGTTCTAGGAGATCATTCACCGTTACCTTGTATAAATTCTACTTTCTTCATGCACTTCCATCTCAGAGCTCTTGAATTCGTTGAGTTCCTTTCGGATTGCAGCCTAGGAAAAAAGAACATCGTAAAAAAACTGTCCTGATATTAGTCATTTAGAAAGTGACTAATTGGAACTTGTCGGTCACTGTACCTTGTCGGCAGGTGTGAGTTTTGTCCACGGCTTGTCGGCACGGCGGTCATAATCTTGCGCGTGCGTGACCTCGACATACTCATGGAAGCGCAGGATTTTTCTGGCCTGTAGTTCAGCAACTGTTGGTCTCTGACTTAACTACAGAGGAGAAAAGATCAGTTTGTTACAACAATGCTGTGAGCTCTACACGTGTCATTTAAACAAACATCACTCATACAAAAATGTTTGAGCCCTCTTTGTCAAATGTTCTGCTAAACTTTCTAAATAAAAAGAGTGGAGCACAACCTCTTGAGGAAACGTGACAATTATGCACATATTTGTAAAAAAATCTTACGAAAATGAAACTAAATTCAGTCATCTTTATGGGATGACATCATCAGAAAATTGTACTCGTTAATAGTTTGTTGTATAAAATGTATAAAAATATATCATATATTAGATTATATACTGTATTAACATAATATTAATTGGCTATTATAGTTGGTTATATGGCTTTATTATAGTAACTAAACTGCTCACAAAAATTAGGGGACTCTTCAAAATGTAATATCTCAATGAAATATGCCCTTATTTTTGTGAGCAGTGTAGTTACTATAATAAAGCCATATAACCACCTATAATAGTTGGTTATATGGCTTTATTATAGTTATATACTGCTCACAAAAATTAGGGGACAGTGTAGTTACTATTATAGTCCAGTTTGAACAGAATGAGTTTATTAGGAGGATGCATGTGATTTTGTTGAGTGATAAAGCTCTTGTATGCAGATGATAATAAATATCAGTCAGGATAAGTGCTTCTAAGAATCTGTATTTGCTTCAAAACTGGGCATTTGTGTCAAAAATAACTAAACCAGGATCCCACCATTATTTTGAAACGTTAAGCATACAATCATAAATTGTGCATATGTAATGGTTTAACTCTACAAATGTCATTACAAAACACTCTTTTTTGTATGTAATTTAAACCTTATCATTATCTGACTGGTAATAGAAATACGTTCTCCTAACATGTAGTTCACTGACATATTCTTCTAAAGTCTCAACCTGTAAATTGGGGTACGTCTCTGATTGACCAAAAAAGCAGCAGTGTAAAATCAGAGATGTGATCTGGACAAAACTAAAACAATCACAACACCCCCGATATTGGTAAAAAAACAGCAGCCGATTTTCTGACATTAAAAATACCAAATAAGCCCAAAATAAAGCAATCGCTTATATTTAACAGGATGAATTGTACCTTTCTAGTGAGCCTGCGCTTGATCTCCCGAACCTCTGCCTGTCGATCTGCCTCATTTTTAGCTGGAAAAAATGAGATGTACAATAATTTTAAAAATGAGTCTTGCATATAACGGATTTATACATACAGTATTGTGCAAAAGTCTTAGGCATTTTATATTTTTCAATTTATATCTCCCGTTTTATTTAGGTTTGAGTGGTTACTGCACTTTGTAGTTCTACAAGTACAGACTATAATCTGTTTCACTGCATACTTTGTCCCTTGTACCCTGTTCTCTAAAGGTCAGGACCCCACGGGAACAGCACAGATTAGGTACTATTTGGGTGGTGTATCATTCTACTGCAGTGCTGTTTGAGCTTTAAAGTGCTTTAAAATTCACCCACTGCCCTTTATTAGATACATTCACCCTATTCCTCCTTGTATATGTATGTAGACTGTAGCTCATTTCACAGTAATGTGTTGTTGCACAGCTTGTGTTAGTTATCCTCTTCATCATTGCTCACAGGACGCTCCCTACAGGATGCTGGTAGCTGAACATTTTTGGCTTGTGAACAATTCTCAGCCTAGCAGTGACATTGGGGTGGTCCAAAACTCTGGCAGCACTGCGTTGTCTGAACCAGTAACCACCAATCAAAGCGACACACACTAACACTGCAGTGCTGAGAATCCATGACCCAAATAGTACCTGATCTGTGGTGGTCTTGTGGGGATCCTGACCATTACAAAACGGATGTCGCTAACAAAGTATGTAGAGAAACATATGGACTACAGTTTGTAATTGTACCTAACCTAACTAAAAATAATCAGAATATAAAGTGAAAATGACAAAATAAGATTGTTCACAGTGCAGTAGGTAAACAAATCTTACACAGTCACAAATAGTGCTAATGCCAATGCAATAGTAGTGCTGTAAAGTAAAAGGGATGCTAAAAAACAGTTACAACAAAGCTTTAATGCTACAATGTTTAGTGTTCTAATACTACAGTGAAATCAGCTCTCTAGCAGCGGTCTAATACTACAGTATTAAAAATATTCTAAAGCTACAGTTATAGCATAGTTTAAGGCCACAGTCACAGTGTTCTAGTGAGACAGTGTTAGTAACTAATGTTAGTGATAGCAATGCTCTATTAGACTAATAACTTTCTAATATAACAGTAACAGCAATGTTCTAATATTACAGTAACAGCAATGTTCTAATATTACAGTAACAGCAATGCTCCTAACCCATCAATAACTACATTTTCTCTTTTCTTCCAGAGCTGATGTTCCAGTGCCAGTTCCGGAACCACGTGCTTGGAGATTCTTCCGGCTCAGCGTCGCTCTGCTGGTCTCCATCAACAAAAACCAGTCCCACCAGAGTGAAGTAACTCCCTCCATCGGTTGGGCATTAGGAGACAATGTGCCTTCAAGGACCGCCCACTGAGCACTCATTTTATAATCTAATAATCTATTTATAATCTATAATCTTATTTTATTACTAATTAAAATTTTATTATTAATATGTTATTGATTTAAATTATTTACCTAATTTTGCTATAATTTAATATACTTTTAAGCACTTATTTAATTAACATGTAGGCCACCCATGGAGAATGGGTCCCCTGTTGAGTCTTGGTCCTCCCAAGGTTTCTTCCTACCACTTTCAGAGAGTTTTTCCTTGCCACTGTAGCCCTAGGCTTGCTCAACTTGGTACTGGCTTTTTTTAGATAATAATATTGTAAAGCTGCTTTGAGACAATGCTCCATTGTAAAAAGCGCTATATAAATAAAATAACATTGAATTGAATATTACAGTAATAACTTTCTAATATTACAGTAACAGCAATGTTCTAATATTACAGTAAAAGCAATGCTCTAATTACATTAATAACTTTCTAATATTACAGTAACAGCAATGCTCTATTACAGTAATAACTAATATTACAGTAAAAGCAATGCTATAATTACAGTAATAACGTTCTAATATTACAGTAACAGCAATGCTCTATTAGTCTCCCAGCCATAATTATCTGGTTTGTGACCAGCCACACAAGTCTAACCAACTGAAACCAGCTTGCATTGCATGGTGTGCATTAGAGGAAGACTAATGCTACATTACTAGCCGTGCTTTAACGTCAAACTAACAATATTGCAGGCCTACAGCACAAAGAATTTATCAAGAGAAAGCAGCAGTATGAGGAAGATGCTTACGTTGTAAAATGTTCCTTTGTTCCAGCTCCTCAGCCGTGGGTCTCTGGCTCAGTCGCCTATAAGACAACAAAACACACAGCACATTATTAGCCACTGTTATTTTTGATAATTCTTCATAAAACGTCATGTAGTCACACTTGTCTACTTTCATTAGCAGTTCTCATTAGCATCTGGTGCATGTGTGTGCTTGTACCTTGTAAGTGCTGTGCCTATCTGCGTGCGAATGGCCTCCCACTGCTCTTTGCTCTGCCACGACAGACCCGTATATTCCACTTTGGCCTGCCTCTCAGGAGCTTGCCTGTCTGGGGCGGAGGGTCGACTGCTCAGCTTCAGAGCCAAAGTATCCTTCCTCTTCACCCTGCTGGCCAGGCCACCTGCGTGCGCACAGTCTTGGTAAGCATACATTTTGGGAACGTTCCATAGCATAATTACTGTTGCTTATTAATGCTACACCTACACCCAAACCTTAGGAAGCAAAAGAAAATCTTTCAATCTTGATATACTGGTGTTCCGTCCAGGGTATGCTTATGCCTGTGCCCTGTGTTCTCTAAGCAGAAACACCAGAGCCCCAACTACCCTAACCAGGAAAATTGGGAATAAAATATGGAGGAAAAATGGAAATATAATAATGCATCCGTCCAGAGCTAGGTTACTTTTCAGAATGTACACACTGACTACATTTACAGTATTTAGCAGACGCCCTTATCCAGAGCGACTTACAACTGATATATTCTTATAACTCAAGAAAATGTAGATTAAAGGCCTTGCTTAAGGACCCAATTGTGGCAGCTTGACAGGATTTGAACCCAGGACCTTCAGGTCCAGAGGCCAGTGCCTTAACCACTAGGCTACCACAGTCCCACACGGACTACATGGTTTGTCAGGTGTAAATAGACTAGCAGATAGAATCTAATATTAACTTACAAAGAAATGTAACTTAAATAAATTCTATAGAAATTCTAGAGAGAATATATATAAATAAACAAAGTCTAATGATATTTTGAATGCAGTTTGAGTTTATTTAACATAGTGTGATATTACAGTGTATTATTACATTTCTGATCTTTGATATTATAGACACTTTCGTAATTGTTGCATTGCAACATCCAAGTTATCCATGTAGTCTAAAAGCCATTTTATGTGGTTAAAATTTTAAGTAGATTACAATTCTTTTTTTTTTATTTGTCATGTAGCTGTTACTCTTAATCAGAGCAACTTACTACTGATGCAACCTTATAATGTGCAATCCAGGCAATTTGGCTTAGGGGTCTTGAGTTCAAGTGTGTCAGGGTGGCAGTACTAAAGCATGAACCCTCGACATTTTGGTTCAAAGTCTAGTACCTTAAACTGCTACACCACCACAGTCCCAATGCAATCCATGTTTCAATATTTTGTATTGCACTAACAGGTCAAAATATTGAACAGCAGTTTTACAAAAAGCCCAGCTGAGATCTCAGAAAGCTTAGCCAGAGGTGACAGTGGAAAGACAAAGGTCCCTGAACAAATCTCAGTGTGAATGCTGACAGTTGTTTCACCCAAGGACAAGTCCATGTTGCTATGTATAAATGACTTTTATTTAGCTTTTTTTTTTAGAACGACTGGCCTGCTTTTTCTCTCCCTCCTGTTCACCACAAGCCTTTTTTTACAGCCATCTTTAGGCTGTGTTGCATCTTGAACATTTGATACTTTTCCAAACAAACTGTTATTGTGTGCTTCTGGCTACAGCGCATGTCGTCCATCTAACAGCACTAAAAAGAAACAGTAAACTATTTACATATAAGGGAAAGCCATTTTTGTAATGACTTAACAAGTGTAGTTTTATTTTTGTGGCTGAAGGTGGCTTGGCTGCTGCTCAAAGACAACAAAACAAACATTCTAACTTTTTCTTAATCTCATTGACCATGTGGCACTGCTGTTGCTCCCATAATTGTATGGACATAAATTAATGGACGATAGAAGGATAGCACTCACTACAAAGTCAAAGTACCATATGTGTAAATTAAACAGTCTGTTTACTTACTGAGGGGAATATCTTCCTCTTCGTCTGATTCCTCTTCTTTGTAAAGCACAGGTCCATCCGAATCGCTTTCTTCAGCATGCTGGTCTTCCTCACCATCTTCTTCCTCACTACTGTCCGATTCCTCTGGCATGATTCTGACGTTTACGTCTCCCACAAAGCACCGGCGGCTGCGAGGTTCCAGCTCTGGCTGAATCTGAGGAGGCGGCAGATGTTCAGGAGGTAGCTCATCTTCATCCTCCTCCTCCTCTTCCACCTCTTCTTCCTCATCTTCTTCCTCCTCCTCATCCGAGTAATCATCGTCAGTCCTGACAGAATAAAACAAAAGCAATGTAAATGAATATTTAACTTATGGGAAGATAAGGGGTGAGGGGACAGATGTGAGGATGTGAAACGAAAACAAAAACTGCTTCCCATAGTCTCATGCTTGTTTTCTTGTTTGCATGCTTCTCATCTAAAATACCAGCTCACATTGTAAATACAACATGAAATACTGTCACATAAAAGACAGTCTCTCCTCCCAAAAAATACATACACGTGTGAGAGAGAGCAAGGTAAAAAATGGCAAAGCAACTCAATTCACTGCATGTGGCTCTATTCACTGCATCCACTGTCTAAGATGCAACTTCACACATGATGCATATATTTTATATCCCCATTTTCAAGCCATAAAAACGTATTAGTACCACTGCATCACATTGCAAGAAATTGGAAGTGTTGTTTTGTCATCAAATGCAATTGCATTTTTCTAACACCAGTCATACTCATAATTCATATTACGTGACTTTTCATTCTTAAACCTTTTTAGTCATTCCGTTAACTGCAGGGGACTAAACTGCGGTTTACACTTTAAACATAATAGAAAATGTTTTTTGGTGTTACACCCCTAACACCCTGTGTTACATTTCTTCTGGGTCACAGGACATTACTTGATTCTTCTCACTCACATTTTCAGAGGCTGGATGGTGACAGGCAGTGGGCGGCCTCCTTGGTACTCTGGAAGGGTCTCAAACAGCAGCGAGTGGGCCCGGTGGGGGGCATCTGGGTGAGGAAGTGGAGGCCCAGGGCTGATCAGTGCCCGCTGGATCATGATGTGGAGGGGTATTGGCGCTTGCCGTGCAGGTGCCTCCTCCGGTGGGCTTGGTGGGTCAAAGGTGACAGGCAGCGGGTCAGGTAGAGGATGGGGGTAGGAGTGTTGGTGCAAAAGCTGGTGTGGGTGGCCACGGGGTGGAGAAGGTGGAATGTGTGATGGGACAGGTGGGGATGGAGGAGGTGGGGGCAGTGGGAACCCTCCAGGTATGTTCGCTCTGTCCTCAGGGGAGAGTATGGCAGGCAGGGAGATGGGCAGTGTGGAGTTATCGGTGTGGCGTTTGGTGACAGGCGTGGTTCTTTTTGGAGGCATTGGTGGAGATGGCTTGGCTGGAACTGAGCTGATGCCTCCGGCCATCTGTGAGAGCTCAGCTGGAGAGGACAGAGCATTAGAAGCCATAAGATTCACAGTTATTTACACAACAATGACTTGGACAAATGTTACAGCAACAACGTACTGGCAGGACACATTCATCTGCCATAGATAGAATGTGAGACCATCATATTCCATGTACTGATGGCCTCAGTGCAGTAATCAAACACAGGCTGCAGCCAAAGAAACTAGGCTTAAAGTAACAACATGCAACATCTGACATCTCAGCTCAGGGTAGTAAACATGGTTAGGAAGAGCACTCTGCTGAAATGAGTTGAGAAGTAGTAATGCACATGAGATGTCTAATTTCGTACCAGCTACATGAGCATCTAATTGCTTCGTACAGAATGTGATGCAGAATCAACATTGTGCTGCTGAAGCCAGTCTTTACCCAGGGCCTCTTCCCATTTGACCTTTTCTGTAACTGAAAAGCCCATGGCCTTAAATTAGGTTCACTACGTAGGTTCTGCAGTGCCATTATGTTGTTGATATTAAATTTATTCAGTCCAATTTGAAACTGTGGAAAGACCCATCCTGGGCATCACATTATACTCACATGCTAGAAACAAGTCAGCGTGTTTGATGCTCAGGTGGCCCAGCAAACTAAACTTGCTAGATAATCAACAGAGTAGAGGCAAGCACCGGTTAATGACCATCTGCTCAACTTACGTTCGCTTTTAACAACTAAGGTCGTAATAATTTTAACAAATAATAGGAAGCAAAAATCTGTTCCGTCTGTAAATGCCTGGTCAAATTAAATATGTTTAGCAATGTATTAGTGTATTTCTATTGGCATACATCCACTGCTCACAAAAAATAGGGGATATGTCAAAATACATCTGAAGCTATTTAAAAACATTTATAAGAAAGTTGTTCGATCATGCAAATGAGATGCAAACTCAATTATTCTGATTGAGTAGCAAGTAACATATTCATGGGGGTGAACAGAAGCATGTCAAACTGGACGAGAGTGCCACACATTTACTGTTTAGTAGGGTGTATGGTCACCCGAAACTGATAAATCACACTGACAGCGATAGGGCATTGATACATCCCCTATTTTTTGTAAGCAGTGCATTATGCATGCCCTATTTTAATGTTCTGTTCACCTTTTAATTTAACTATTTAATTAATACTGATATCCATTACAAAAACCCAAAATGTATAAGTGGGAACTGTATTATGGTGTTACTGTGTTATGTTACAATCTGTGTTATGCACATATATTTTTAGGTGTTTAAGTTTATATTACACCGTGTTTGATGATCGATTTGATGACTTTTCAAGTGCAATAAATGTAAGGGTAATAAATCCACCAGTAACTGAATAACAGTTTAGGCATCAGATGCTGTGAAGGAGCAACATGCAATAAGGAATATTACAATTAAAATTTCGACATAATGTAACAGTCATTAAACACATAAGATTTAATGTCTGTGTTACCAGATAAAAAAAAAATATTACAAATGTGATAATGCACCATTGACCAAAGCGTCCTAGCACAGCCACTGACAACAGCTGCTCGTATTGCAAGTTGAAAGATTATGCACTGCTCACAAAAATTAGGGGATAATTTCATTATGGAATATTTCAGTTTAAAAGTATCGCCTAATTTTTGTGAGCATTATATTAGGTATAATAATAGTATATTATAATAACCTGCCAGATTACTAAAATCAAATGCAATGTAAAAATAGAATAGGAACTCTATCGTTTCCCAACATAAAACAATTTTCTCTTATAATAATAAAAAGGCCTGTTATTTGATTCATTTAATCTAACATCTAATAATCTGCTATTTATTCTGCTTTTAACTTGGTGCTGCTATGAATGGCCAATTTATTGCACATAGCTAGGTAAAATGTTTTACCCAATGTGTTCATTGTATTAAAAAAGTGCTTCACTAACCCGAAAAGAGGTTTAACAGCCTGACTTTAATTAGATTTTAAATAGAAATTTTAATTGAGCGGTGCTGTGTGTGCATGCAAAACTTGATTTATTTATCTACCCTATAATCTCATTGCTGGCAGAGGAGCAGATGCTTCAGAATGATGGATGCTGACAGGTTGCAGGTTGGAGCAGTGTTATGGAAGTTCTCACAATGCTGCCTGCCCTTAAATACTGTTAGCAACATGACATGGTACTGCTCATTTACTATAGATCATGTAGGCTATAGACATGCAGCTTAGCAGGAATGCGGAGGGACAAAGAGAAAAAGTAAACAATCTGAGCCCTCGTGTTAGTCCAGCATTTCAGCCAAGGCCTATGGTGAAGATGTTAGCGCACAGAGCTGCAGCATAATGTGACTGACGAGGAGGAGTCATTTTGCCGTGGTGCTACTCAAGGCCTTGCCGTTACCTGCACGCCCGCCTCCTGCCCGACGGCATAGGTACACGGGCAGGGACAGGTAGACATCATAGTCAGCTTCACGCTTCCAACAGGACCAGTACAGGGGAAAGGGGTCACCTCCATGTAGGGTGGAGGCTGGCAGGGGTAAGAAACCATCCCAGGTATGAGACACCACAAATACACCGAACAGCTATAATATGAAAACCACCGACATGAAGCGTGAGGACAAAAGTATAATCCATGGAGGACCCATTTCACAACGCACAGGACATAAAGGATCTGCTGCTAATTTGTTGGTGTCAAACTGGACACCTTCAGATTCCCCAAAGTGTGCAGTCTCCATAAAGGTATAAAAAATGATATCACATTGCCTGATTTGGAAACAAGTGTAGCTAGAGAGCGAAGGCACATTCGCTAAATACTTTCAGACAAAAGTCTGAAATCAAAACATTTTGTTTATACATTCTAAACAAAACAAGAGTTTTTTTAAAATTAATTAATAAATAAAACTAAGTTTAAATAAAGACATCAGTGTGTTTGGATACTTCTTTACCAGCTTTAATATACTACACTGGGGATATTTATCTATTCATCTTAAGCATACACTGCTCACGAAGACTAGTGGATATTTTAAATGAATATGAATAGTATATAAAGCAATTTATTTAAATGCATTAAACAAGATGATTAAAAAAGCAAATGAACAGTCAATGTTGCTTGATCAGCAAATGAGAAACTTGTGATCAAGTGGAAAGTGACATTCATGGGGGTGAACAGAAACATGTCAAACTGGATGAGAGTGAAACACATTAACTGTTCAGTAGGGTGTATGGTCACCCAAGACTGTCAAAACACACCAACAGTGATGGGGCAGGAACAGGATCAGATTGTCCAGCAGTTCTTGTGGGATCCTCTTCGTATTCATTTAAAAATATCCCACTAATTTTTGTGAGCAGTATATTTAGTGTTCCAGCCCCAATATTTTAGTTTTTTTTTTTACATTTGGTCAGTGACCAATTCTGTGTTACATGTGCACTGTGCGTGACAGTTACAGTATATATTGTACCATAAGTTAAAATACCATATAAAAAGTTAAAATCTTGAATGCAGACATGGTTTACTAGCTTAGAGAGTCATACAGATTATGGTGCAGAGATTGGCATGTTCTCCCCAGTTTCTTTCCCACAATGCATGTTAGTGGTACTGGTTTCAAGAGATTCACGATGCATCGTGATGCAAGAACTTCCTCCATTCCACGATTGCTCTGATAAGATGTTTAGCAATTTACATACTTTTTAACTTTTAGTTATTCATGACATGCAAATCTAGATTATTATATGCAAATACATGCTTACCCATACGCTATGCATCATTAACAGCACGTATAACACTATTAAACGTCATTCTTATTTTATTGTTCAGATGACCTGAAGGTGGCAGTGTGGAGACATGTATCAAATGCTAATGCATCAACAACTCAAATGTCGCTGAGGGTCAAAAGAGTATAGTTTAGGAAACTTGGATTTTCATGTCAAATAACTGGCTGAGTGTCGATTTAAGTGGACAGTAGTTTTAATGCCATGGCTGCTTGGTGTATGGTTTACATCATTTTCCTGCTGGACTATTCAAATCATGACACAGTTGTAGCTACTTGGTGCAAAAGGAAATTAATGGAGACCATAAAGCCATGTATCCTAAAAGCTTTCCAAGACCGTAGGATAAAATAAAACAGGCCCACATCATAGATCCTCCACCGCACTTGCTTGTGGTTGGTGTCTTTACAATTGGGCAACTGACCTTGATGTGGGCTCCAGTGTACCTTGAGATGATAAAAACAAGTTGAGACTACGCATACACCACAAGGGCAGATGCTTGGCCAGAGCTCTACGCCAACATGCCGCCATTTTTTCAGACCTTCTAAATAATTCATTGGCATGGAATTATTTAATTCTGCATTAAATGTATTTCAATGCACCATTAAGCTAAACAGGGGTGTATTCCAGGAAGGCAAGGTATCATATCCATGACTGGTTGTGACTAAAAAAAAGGAAGGACCAAAAGAACATCCTCGATCTCGATGTGTGTGCGCCCTGCAATCTCTGGACATAGTCATAAGAGGACCTGTGCAGCTGACCCAGAAAAGTACAATATATTTTAACTTTACCACAGCTATCAATAATCAGCAACCCATCAACAAAAGAATCCAGCTGTTCAAGAAGCACCAAAACAAACAACAGCAATAGAAAGCTTAATGACAATCCTGTTTAAACACCAGCCTGCACAAGAGGCAAATGCCAGGAAGGAAAAGCACATGAGACTTATTACAACTTCTCTGCCACACTTGAAACACAAATATGGTACTGATTCTTATGACTCTCCAGGCTTCTACACAACAAGCAGTTGCAGACGTCTGATCACATAAAAAGAGTACTCACCTAGCAGAGCAGTGTTGGCGGTGCGGTTGATTGGTTTGGGTGGAGGGAGAGGTGGTTGCTTGGGAAGCTGTGCAGGCATGATGCCCGAAGTGGAGGACTGGGCAAAGGACGGGGTAAGGACCACATTGACCCCAGCAGCTGTGGCTGTCCGCAGGGGCTTGGGGGCTCCACTGGAGTATGAGGATGGTGGTGAGTTGGAGGAGGGTGAGAAGGAGCTGGCAGGGCTGTGGACAGGTGTCTGTGATGAGGCCTCAGAGCCAGGCTCTTGGGTGGAGCTCATCAGCCATTTGGGGGTCAAAATTGGTTGCTTGACAGGCATTTGCTCTCGCAAGGTGTCCCTTAGAGCCTCAGGATCTGGCCCATAGTGACTACTGTCTAACTCTGTGAACAAAACATCAAGTGAAGCGGTAATTATCACAGGGTGCAGGGCTCCTTTCAGTACCTAGAATTTAAAAAAGTCACTACAGGGGGAAAAGCTCTCTCATACTTGGCCCCCCAGCTATGAAATAAACTTCCCACTTTAGTTAGAGATTCAGACACTCTCCAAATTTTAAGTCTAGGCTAAAAACATTCTTATTTTCTCAGGCTTTTAGTTAGATTTAGACTATGACACATGGCTCAGGTTGGCTCTTGCCTCTTGGCTGTGTTAACTTCTGGTTCTCTCCCTTTAGCTATGCTGCTAT
>JAUZSU010134483.1:0-16250 GCA_034780255.1 Parotocinclus maculicauda
ATTCTTATTATACGTTGTGGGGTACACCTATCCCGCATACTGGGTCCTTAATAAAAACACCACCTGCTATCATAACACAGACTAAATTATTTTGCCAGTTTTAATAAAGAACTTGTCTACCTCACATGGAAAGCTGACCATAACTTCATCTGACATCTCTGGTATGAATTGGAAAGGATTAAGTAAAATAAAATGCTGTGGGAAAGTGCTTAATGTTTTAAATGGTCCTCATTACAAAATTTTCCAAGTGTACTATGACATTGTCATAACTTTTATTAAGTGTCCAAGCTTTTTAACAAAGATTAAATGTTAGAGCTATGCTAATGAAGTCCTACATTTGGGATCAATAAAACAACAATTGAGTGTATTGACCAGGGAGGGATCCGAGATCTTTCATGTGAGGATAGGAAACTTTAAACTCATTCATAACTAACAGAACAAAACATCACTTAAAGTGCAGAGGGTGAAGGGTCAGATCAATACAGCTCCGTAACTGATGTCAGTGTACACTAGGGTAATATTTAATCACTGCTATATTGACAAGGTTGTGGGCAAGACAGTGTACAAATAATCCAGCCAGACTTAATTTATTGCAATGTATTATTTACCCTGGAAAAATTTCTAAGCAGTAAGTAAGGTTTATTTATATAGTTCAAACAAAGGGGTAACTCAAACGGCCTCCCTTCCCCATATAAATGTTTTTTTTTATTTCGCCTAAGCTACATATGCAAAAAAAAACCACACTCCCAACTTTACTGATGTGTGGTGCAATAAACACACACCTTAATTGGCTGTCTAACTGTACACAGAACATGCAAGTACAACTTCTGCATGTCCCTGCAATAAGCCCTGTGTCAGAACTACATATCTCACTGTGAAGCCTCCGGGCCAGAAGGCAATTCTTCCTATCGCACTAACACACCTGCATGCCATTACAACTTATCTTCCACTGGTTTCTTCAATCTCTCTTGCCAGGGCTCCTTCAATTTTATACTTATTAGGCCTTTACTGCTCAGCCCTGTCTAGCTTCTATTCATTTCCACCACGTCACCAGATGGATGACATTTTGCAAGGTTTAGAAAGACTGTGCACATGGTGGAGCTCTATCAAGGGCATTGGTCAAAGTTCATTGATCTTAACTGGTCACTGCCTGTCTCAATGACAATAAAATAAATATTTAATGTCACAGAATTAAACAAGCCTAGACATAAAACTTTCATCAACAAGCATTTGTAATGACAGTTCAGTTAGGTGTCTGAACATACGAACCCCATGATTGCAAGATAACTCCCTTTATAAAAACTGATAGAGATGTGCAGTGACATTCACAGAAAATAAAACTCCACTGACAGTGTGCATTCCTACATACAGCAGGCAGTACTAAAAGATTATTGCCTTTCATAGTTTGTATTAAATTAAATAATTTTCATTCTGAACTCCACCATGCCACTACCGTCCATAAATATTATGAAATATGCATAGTGGATGTCCCAAAGGATGACAAATAGATTTAGTTAAGGATCTCTGAGTACTGTTCATGCATTTACCTACTACAAGAACTACAAATTATAATGCCTTAACACATTAGTGCTGACATTACATTTTTACAGTTAAAAAATGTGATGCACACTGGAAGCACAAAAAGTACTCAAATATGCAATGTTTGGGGTACATCAGAACAGTGATGGAGTTGGATTGTATCTGTAGCATATGCCCTCAGATTCAACAGAACATTTGTGGTTTATTAAGTAATTTTATATTAGGTTTATGGGTTGTTATTTCATGTAATTTTATTTTAAGTGTAGTGAACACAGCATTTATTTTGAGGTTTTGGACAAATTAAATTTCAAATTACATTATTACCGGAACAATTTCAATTAAAAGGTAAATTTGTGAAATCAATCTCACAGTTTGTTAGTTTTTATTATATCCCCCTGTCACTAAAATGGCACTCAAGGATTTCATAAGATTCCTTTGAGGTTCTGCCCCATGTTGACATGACTGATATCAGGTAAACTTTAATCTATCCGTTTCTCTACATAGTGGTTTCTCAGATTATTCTCAGCACTGCAGTGAGACTGATGTGATTGTGTTGTGTTAGTATGCTTTACTGATATGATTGGAGATCACATCAGTGCTACTGGGGTATTAATAAACAGAACCCACGATCAGAAAGGGTTGGGACAGTATGGAAAATGCAAAGAAACAAACAAAGATCAACAACAAACTGGAGTGTTTCTTACATTTGCGTTGACTTTATTTTCATTGTAGACAGTATGAACCCAATTTGTCAGATTTGTCTGGTTAATGTAATTTCATTTGTTAATAAACATCCATTCCTGCATTTCAGGACTGCGACACATTCTAAAGAAAATTAAAACAGAGACAAATAAGTGATGTCAACATGTGATTGGTACCAAAACAAGATCCATGAAAGGTTGAATCAAATGAGGAGAAAAGAATGTGTTGCAGGCCTGAAATGCAGGAATTGGTGTACAGTGTACATTGACCAGACAAAATAGGAAATATATTGGGTTTATTATATCTGCAATTAAATCAAAGTCAAAGTAAATGTAAGAAACTTTCTTTGCATTTTCCATGTCCTGAAATTTTCCGATTTGTAGTTGTAGATGTCAGGAGACTGCTTTAATCTAATCAAGAAATATCACACTGTTTATGTATTTGTACTGTATTTGTTATTGATTTGAATTATTTACCTAATTTAGATATAATTTTATATACTTTTAAGTATTTATTTAATTAACATCTAGGCCACCCATGGAGGATGGGTCCCCTGTTGAGTCTTGGTCCTCCCGAGGTTTCTTCCTACCACTTTCAGGTAGTTTTTCCTTCCCACTGTCGCCCTAGGCTTGCTCAACTTAGGATTGGCCTTTTTTAGATAATGTAATATTGTAAAGTTACTTTGAGACAATGCACCATTGTAAAAAGCACTATATAAATAAAATAAAATTGAATTGAATTTAATGTATGAAACTTATTTATTTATTACACTGATAAACAGTGCAGCTTGCATGTAAAATCTCAGCACAGTTAAAACACAGCACAATGATGAAAATAAGTTAGTGTCTACTGGCTGATTTTTCAAGCTTCAATCAATTTGCACCAGTAAGACTTGCAATTTATTCACTATATTTACATTTTACTATAATATAAAAGCGTGTTATTATCTAATTTACAGCTTTGTATTAGGCCAGCACTTCTCAGTCGGTGTGCTGTAATTTCCATGTGCCATGGAAATTTCCCAAAAAATTTTAATTATGTATGTATTAAGAAATTTTATTATGCCAAATTTACAGAAATAGGTAATCATATCCAAGTCCAGCAACTTATTTCAGTGAAGAAATTTAAACTAAACTGGTAAACAGTCACGAAAATGAATTCCCTTTTACTCTCTCAGCACCTGTTCACCTGCACCTTGTCAGTGGGAGAAATGTCCAACCGTGCCATAGTTCCCAGTAAACATAAATAGCATCACACAACAAAACAACCTTTACTACTTGTGTTAGTTTACTACTTAAAAAAGCAAACTAAAAAGCTTGGATAACTGCAAACACAATTAAAAAAATTTAATCTTGTTACTTGCAATGATAAACTGCAGATATTCCTCTCCAAGCTTGCTCACTGGTGGTGTGAGAAATATTTACCCATGCCCATACAGGCTATTAATCCAACACTCTGGATCTGTGTGAAATAAATGATAAAAATTTCAGAAGCCTTTAGCTTTTTCCCCCTCACCTGCAACTGGAGTGTTTGACTGGGTTCAGAACACACTTAGATCATGTGTGCTAGCCATCTCAAACAGCTTAGAGGTACAACAAAATATAGTTCTGGCTTGAAAATGAATTCAGTAATCTTCCTTCTTTAGACAGGTCATAATTGGATGCTGCCAATAGGATAGTTGATCAAAGAAAATGATCCGTTACATATACCATTTCATTAAAGTTAGTTTACAAATATTGTTCATTTTACTTTATTTTATAGGTGCAGAGGTGCTGAATCTAGAGAACGGTGAGGCCAATCCTTTGATTATAGGTGTAGACTGAAAACATTTGGGCTTGCCATTAAAAGATGAGTATGAGACAAACAATCAACATTTCAGCTTTTATTTAAAGGTATTTACATCTGAATCTAATACAAAGTTCATAAGATAGCACCCATTTTTCTTGAGAGCAAAAGTATTGGAATAGATTGACTAAGCCAGTTCAAAACCTGCCACCTCTTTTGCCCACGATAACTCCTCTGTACTTTTGGCAGTGTGTTTAGGGTTATTATCTTGCTGCATAATTAAGGATTTCCCTATCAGTTTGGTTGCAACTTCCTTTATTTTGTTTAACAGTTAATCTTGTATGTTTGGTATCATAAGCAGATCATTTCTTTCTCCAAACTTTAGTAAATTGTAAATCTTTGTCTCATCAGTCCTTAAATTTTTGTCTCAGAATTTCTGAGACTTGTCTCTGTACTTCTTGGCAAATACCAGCCTGGTCTTCCTGTTCTTCTAGCTAATTAGTGGTTTGTATCTTTTGGTGTAGTCCCTGTACTTTTCTTCATGACCTCTGCAAACAGTATATTTGATTATGATACCTTTACTCCTGCTCTCTGGAGGTTGCTGATGTCTCTAACAGTTGTAGGGTCTTCCTTTATAGTTTACAGTTTATAGTTTATAGTCAGAACAGTCATGACTTGCTTCTCCAGGACAATCCAAATGGTTGTACTGGCTATCGACAAAATATGTATAGTATTTAAAGAAGGATAATAACACTGGGTGTGAAAACATCATACTTTGGGGCTCCTTTTCTGCAAAGGGGACAGGACGACTGCACTGTATTGAAAGGAGGATGGATGGGGTCATGTATCACAAGATTTTGGCCAACAACCTTCTTCCCTGATTAAGTTAATTGAAGATGGGTCATGGCTGGGTTTTCCAGCATGACAATGACACAAAACACACAGCCAGGGCAACTAAGGAACGGCTCTGTAGGAAGCATTTCAAGGTAATAGAGTACCTTATCAAGTCTCCAGACCTGAACCCAATAGAAAATCTTTGAAGGCAGCTGAAACTCAGTGTTGCCTACAATATAAATTACAGACGTCTCCATTCTTGGTAGGTGAGAAAACTTACAAAATCGAAAGTGTATCAAATACTCTAAATGTTAAATCTAAATGTTATCTGCATATTTATTCAATATGCAAATTAGCGCTGCTGTGCATGGGAAGTACCAAAATAAAAGTTTGATGGCATTGTCGGAATATCCACGTGAAAGACCACCATTGCTAAACTTTGGTTGATGACCAACAATTTAGCAGAGAAAATTTAGAAGGGCCTTTTTGATGGAGATTCGGAATTTCAGTCATGGATCTGCAGATACAGCAGCAACTACAAAGCAATTGGTTAGTCTTTCTGACTTAAATAGCTTTAAACAAACTTTCAATTTGGCACATCAGTGCACATCAGTGCTAATTAATATATAATTATGTGTGTGTGTGTTTCATTAGTATTTTCTTAGCCACTTTATAGTGGACTTTACATCAACAGTGCTTAATGTTAAACAATTTTACTGTTAATGCTAAATGTCATAAAAATGCTGAATAAGAGTGTGCTGTTTTAAAAAGGGCACACCAGATGGATCATTTGTACAAGCCAGAAGTCTACTTGAAAAAAAATGTTTATTTTGGATGTATGAGACAAAAATAATACTGTTATGGTTTATTAATAATAATAATAATAATAATAATAATAATAATAACACGTTTTATTTATATAGCTCCTGTTTAGTACCCAAGGACACTTTACAAGCCATTTTAACACACATAAAAAAAACCCTCTAAGGGAGGGTGAGGGCAAGGAAGTATTGACGGAAGTATTGAAAGAAAAGATGGGTTTTAAGCTGAGGAAGGAAGTGTATAAAGAACAGAGTCGGAGAGGTTGAGGAAAGGCATTCCACTGGCCACTGGCTGTGACCAATTTGTATTTTGGAACCTCCAGGAGACCAGTGTCAGAAGACCTGACTGTTCGGCTCGGGTTTTAAGAATGCAAAAGTTGTGATAAATAGCCTGGGGCCAGACCATTAAGAGATTTGTAAGCCAGGAGCAAGATTTTAAACTGCATTCGCAGGGGGACGGGTAACCAGTGAAGTTGATGGAGGATTTGTGTAATATGAGCTGATTTTTTAGTATGAGTAAGGACCCGAGGAGCTGAGTTTTGAACATATCGGAGAGACTGTATAGTTTTGTTAGGGAGGCCAATGAAAAGAGCAATGCAATAATCCAACCTTGATGAAATGAAAGCATGAACCAAAATTTCAGCATCCTTGTTGGACAGCATGGGGCGCAAGCAAGCGATGTTCCGTAAATTAAAATGAAAAAACATTTTTTAAATCATCTCTCTGTAGGTAAATATAAAACGTATTCCCCTAGAACAGTCTGCAAACAATACGTAAATGTGTCAGAGATACCGCATGCAACAGAGGAAACGCTACCATTTACACTGCAGCCCTAACGCCAGACTGTTTAAATGTTACCTATAACTTTAAGTTTTAACATTAACCAGGGATGCCAAAAATGTTGCTGAAGACTGTATTGTTACTTTCACACCACAATCTAGAGCAGAACTATTTGAATTCAGTGTCTGCTTACATGGAGCCTAATAAAAATCAGATCTTACGTTTAATAGAGACAGTAACGTAATAAGTCAGGCATTATTGGGTATATAGTTATAGGCAAATATCAATAACAGGAAGCAGCCCTAATGTAATAATACAAAAAAATAATAGTGGTGTTCCGATCAATGCCTTTCAATCCTGATCACAAAACCAATCACCTGTACTTTGCAGCCGGCGAAGGCCCTGTGTGCGGTATTGTGTCCCCGCCCACTTTCATAAACAAGCATGTCTGCTGGGTTGAACATTTATACGGTCTGTGAGAGTGATGTAAAGTTTGCATCCCGCAACACACGCAACAATAAAATACCTCGTGGGGGAAGCACATTAAAATGCTTTAATAAAACTAACTTAATAAGTCATTTAAAGAACAAACACTTGGCAGAGTATGGGAAGTTTTCGCAATTGTATTATTTCTTTTTTTCAGATCACGTAACCAGTAGAACTCGTCATAACTAAATCGAAAAATGTACAGCCATTCAATGTGATCGGTATCGGCAGCATAAAATAAAACATGATCGGTGCATCCCTACTATTAATACTTATAGTACCACTAACAACAATGAAGTTTATTATTTCTATATATGTTGGGGCCACGGTGACGGCGAACAATAGAAAAGTATTTTAGTGCATCATTTGTTTAGAATAAAAGCAACAGTTGTCACTGTTTTGTAAGAGGTGTGACTGTGTCTGTGAGAACTCCTGGGCCCTAAAGAGACCACCAGAATCCCAAAGGCAAAGGAGGAAGTCTGTAAGTGCTGGTAATTACTGCCACAGGCTCCCAGATCCACCACCATCATGGCTGTTAATGGAAAGCAGCCAAAGCTTTTCCCTGAAGTGCAAACGGAGCAGGTGTGTGTGTGTGTGTGTGTGTGTGTGTTACCTTGACATCGGCAGATGACAGCTTCTCCAAAAGCCGCACAGACGGTTCAGGTGAGCTCTGGTTCCGCCTCAGGTACACCTGACACACCAGGCTCTTCTCCACCAATGAGAATAGGAGGAATCGCTCGCCGATCAACGCTGAGGTGATTAGGAAAACACAACGGCAATATACTTAACTCTAACTCAACAGATTTTAAATACATTTATGTACGTTCTAAATGACTTTACAAACACAGTTACATGTGGCTAAGGGAAGTTTTGTAATGACATTAAAGCTTTACTGAAAACATTTACATGCAACTTTATGAACACATTGAAATTTTTTGAATACCTTTCTGCGTAACTTATGAGACTTTATGAACAAATTTAGGCGTAAATTAAGACATTTTGTGAGTACCTTTCCAATTTAATTTAAGAGACTTCTTAAATACATTTATGTGCAACTTTATTTGTTTTCATTTCACTTTATATTATATTATCTATCATTACCTTCAGCTTAATACACAAGGGGTCACAGACTCTGGGAGCAAGGGCATGGGCATGGACAACCCTAGACGGGGTGCCAATCCATCGTGGGGAACACACACACACACACACAGTCACACACTAACGGCCACTTTATGGACACCAATTAACCTAACACGCATGTCTTTGGACTGTGGGAGGAAACCGGAGTACATGCAGACTCCACACAGAAAGGACCCAGGTTGCTCCACCCTGGGATTGAACCCGGGAGCAGCGGTGCTACTCACTTTATATTATATTTGTCTATATTAAGGTATTTTCTAAAGACATTTTACATGGTACTTTACATGAACCTCTTATTATACCTGTATCCCTATATACATTGTTGTGTATGAGGGACCAAGACATACAGCCTGCTTTGAAGAGATCAAATCTTTCAGAGACCAAAACACAGACTGGGTCTGGTGGACATATTTGTAGAATTGCACGACATTGCACAGTGTTGCATCAGAGGCTTCTTAGGCTCAGTAAAAACAGCACTGAATCTCAATAGCCCTGGACTGCTTTGCTTTGAACACAAAACTAAAAGTACTCAGTCTAATTAAAACGGATCCGTTATAAAAAAACATGGCGACACTTTAAAGTTGTTTACTTTACTCTCTAAACCAATAACTGTGTGGATGCATAAAGTGCCCTGAGCGACTACAAATTATAATCATCTAATATGTAAAACAAAAGGTTCAAACATGCTATAAGCAGGAAAATGGAAAACGTTTTTTCCAATTCCTCTGGAATATAATAAATATGACACTTTTTTATACTCTTGTATACTACAGACCAGAGTGATTTGGTATGAAATGTAGCTGTGGTCCCAACAATCCCGTTACCTGAGTGTACCCTGGTCCTGGAAATCATTCGGAATACAAATGCTCATGATTTCCCCTATCTGGTGCCTCTATGTTTGAAACCCTGCCTACTTTCATTGATAACATGACACGGTAACATGATTTCACAGACTCTAATTGGCTGTCCCACCCGCCTGTCATCGGTTGCTAAATGAATTCAGACGCCACAGCAGCCATTTCTTGTCAGAACAATTACACAGTAAATCTGACATGATCTTTTGTAACTGTTTAATTATTTTATCACGTCAGGGATTTATTCAATCTATCTGACATTTTCATATTTGTCTAATACCCATGATTCGCCATTGAGCCTTACTTGAAAACGCAGAAATGTCAATCACACACAGGAGACGCACTTGTGTATTTAGTGTCCGCCAGATTGTAAAGGATTTCCTGGTAATCCATGAGCAAGTAAATGTCCGACTTTATAGCCTGGGGCGAGGGAACTGGTGTTTATTTGTGTGTGTGTGTGTGCGTCTAAGTGTGGGTAGAAGAGGTTTTGGACCACGTGCTAAGCTAAAGACACAGGAGTATTAGCTAACAGCTTTGTGGATCCACTTGGATCCACTACAACATGTTGACATTGTGGGCTAAAGAGCTTAACATTTCTGATTAGATTGACAAATACAGAATAAAACCACGAGACACTCTGGTTAGGAAAATATCTGCCACACAGTGTCGCATTACTGCAGTGGTTAAGATCATATTTAAGGAAAAACCCAAAGGGGATGAATGGAAATCCAATGCACTTTGTTCACCGAGCCGTTTGTGTGCCTTTACATTTGTTGTTTTGCAATGACAGTCCAATAAATATGTCCTTAAGTACATTTTAAGACATTTTGCGTCTTATGAATGAATCCAGACTGCGATTAAAAGCTGCCAGCTGGATGGAAAGAAGCTTCATTTAATAACCGAATTAAAGGCTGATTTGTTTTCATTTCACTTTTAGAATTAACAGACAATTAGGAATAAAATGGCATGTTAAGAAACAAAAACCCTCCAAACTAACATTATTCTTCAAAACATCACAGTCCAGGCTGGACAAAAATGTAAGTATTAGATCTGTTGTATTAGCAATGCTATTTTATATGACCATATTGTCTATGACTGGACTCAAAACTTTCAAACATGGATTCATCACTCCATTATCCTCTCTTAAACTCATCCTTATTCCAAACTTTGTGAGCTGTAGCATATCCCCTTAAGAAAAAAGTGGTTTGTTGCCTGTTATCCTTCCAAAAAACTCCTGCTCAAGCTTCTACAGGCCTCAGAAGGATCAACTTGACATCTTGATGAAGCTACCAGATGCTGCTGCTATTGCTCAACACTAAATACTTGCCACTGCAGCCTATAGAAGCTGTAATTTTCTAAATATTTTTATATTTGGTTACTTATATTAAGTATTACAATGATAACTTTGATGGAAAATGACTACTTTTCCAAAACGGGTGCATTTTTCTTGTCGCATTAAAGCTGTAGAAAGGCAACATGTTTAAATAAAGCCAGAAAATAGATCAGGTTTAAAAAGGTATTTCAAGGGTTTTATGATGATTTTCAATAAGCACTGAAAGTACAGTATATAATTGATGAGCTTTTTATTACTGTATTTTATTTTTATTCATTTATTAGTGTGCGCAACACCTGATATTAGATTTTAGGGTCTAAAATTTAGATTTAATTTTAGATATCGATCATTACATTATAACATTATTTTACATCCTATATTATTTTATATATTATTTACATAATAGTTTACATATTATATTTTATTATAATTATAATTTTTTAACACATTGTCACTGTTCATATTTATTTAGCTTCCATTTATTTAAACGATTACTATAAACTTAGATAAATTCGTTTAATTCTTACATTTATTATCTAAGCCTCCCAAAAAAGTCGGGTCCCTTTTTGACTCCCAACGTTTCTTCCTTATAACGTGTAGGGAGTTTTTCCTTTGCACTGTTGCCCTAGGTTTGCTCAGTTAGGGCTTGGCCTATCACAGAAAACTGTAAATCTGCTTTTAGGGCATGCGCCATTGTAAAAAAGGGCTATAGAAATACGTTTTTATAGAAATATGTATTTTATTGTGGAATCTGTGTACCGAACACTTTTACACCAGGTCATTTTGGCCTCTCTTACAGTACAAGGCTAATGAATAATTAAACAGCATGATTAATCTGTTATAACTGCCTTAATAAGGGTTTAATAAGGTCTCATTAATTTGTAATTAAAGAATTAAAGGCTTGGTGCCACTTTGAGATGGCGAGAGGGTTTGACTAATTGACTGGGTGTGTGAAACTAATGAAACAAGTGACAGATGTGAAGAATCCACACCCCCACCATCACCACCATTGCCCCCCACCACACACACACACACAGACAAACACACACACACAAATTACTGTGGTAATTAGGGCCTCTAAGGAGCTGAATAGGGCTCTATGGGGGGCAGCATAGGGAGTGCAAAAAGAGAGAGAGAGAGAGAGAGAGAGAGAGAGAGCAGGACTTTTCAGGCATCTAGAGAGCTGCTAAAAAGCTTAGCCATAAACAATAAGTGATATGAGAAAATAATTAGCAGATTTGGGACAGTGTCCAATTCCAGCAGGACAGAAAGTCCACAGAGAGTCAGAAATGAAAAAGCAAGAGGCAGTGACTCACTTTATATGAGTGTGTGTGTATGTGTGTGTGTGTGTAGACAGGCATCTGAAGCTTCCTCAGGGCGAAACAGGAGACAGAGAGACAGAAGGGTGATGACCTGTGGGCGTAGCCACTCATAGTGCGTGCTGGGAAAATGGACAGTGTGTGTAATTGCCAAGGTTTCTCTAACTGTATTTATGTGAGAGTGTTAAAGTGTGTGTGTGTGTGTGTGTGTGTGTGTGTGTGTGTGTGTGTGTGTGTTACACTCACCGTGACTGATGGTGTCAGCAGGTAGTCGTCCCACCAAGGTTTTGTCAATGGACACTCTCTCTAACAGAGCTCCACTTAGGGTGAAGGTCACTAAAACACCTGAGCTCAACAGCATCTACACACACACACACACACAGAGTTTTTGAACAAGGACTGGATCTGGCAATCCTTAGTCTTAGACAAATTCTCAGGGCTAGAACGGGCCTTGACCCCATGTCTCTGAGATCATCACTGTGCCATTGAGCCACCCTAGAACTTTCGTGAAGCATTAAAAAGAGCTCTGGGTGAATTTTATGTTGTGTGTGTGTGTGTGTGTGTGTATTGAGGGGGGTTAGTATGGTCTAAACAAATTATTATGAAATGTGTTATAATGGTGGTTACATACTAATCCAATTTTGTGTTTTGTGTCCAGTGTGTTGATTCAGGACTACTGGTTATGTTGTAAGGAAATTCTATACCAGACAGCAGCATGGTAAACATTTTAAGAGGTTTTGTATGAAGCCAAAAAAATAGAACCATGGTTATACTAATTTTGGGCTTTTAATTTTGGAGTTTTGGGCTTATAGTGATGGATTTAAATAGAAGAAAATGACACCCCACAAAAATTGATGTGGAATTCACACAAAAAATGGTAAATAATAGAAAAATTCTGTTAAATAAATAAATTAATAAATGAATGTTACAAACATAAAAACTATGATTACACTGCGACAGACCTGACAGCACTGCTTCGTCCTCCATTTGGTACAAACGCAGGTGTTTGACTGCAACAACTCCTGAGAAAGGGAAAAGGAGAGATAGAACAGAAGCAATAAAATAATAATAGAAATGATATCGCTAAGGCTATTAAGTAGAGAAACAGGCAGAGAAACAAGAACTGCTTTTTACGGCAGCACACAGAATTAAACGCACTCGCTTCTCAGTTGTCTGATTTCATCTGCGATATGGGGTTGCATCGCAAAAATAAGGGCACTATGTTGCGCTGTCACTTAAAAGACAGTTTCTTATTCCATAAATGAGTTTGTGAGAGGCAGAGACAGAGAAAAAAACACAGAGAGAGAAACAGAAAGGTAAAAATATGAAGCTTTTATTGGTCCTAACAATAAATCATTGGTCTGCATTTGCCTGGCACTGCTTGTGAGCTACTGGGGAGGAAAAAAAGCTGGAAACGGGGAAATGAACCGACAGTCTTCTTGTAAGAGAAAGATAAAATTGTGAAAAAATAAATATGTTGCATACAAAACTCATCCAAAAATGTACGGGTGTCCAAAATCTTCTAAAATATCACCAATAATGTTTTTTTAATTAAGTCATCGATTTAACAAGCTTAAATAGAACCAGTTGTGACAGAAAAAAAATCTCAGAATAAAGCAAAGTATCATGCAGAAGCTTTGAGAAACCTCCTAGCTGTAGCTGTTCTGAAATGTCCAAGACCCTCAAGGCACAGCAAGTCCCCATTTCACAATAAATAAATAAATCAGTGCTTTAAAACAACAAGTCGTTTTCCAGTAAGAAAAGATCTGGATGGCCCAAAGACTACTGGCTGATTATATTAAAAGGGAAAGGTTAGCCCATACTGACCTTATCTTTTTGTTTAATTCTTTCTAAAGTCCAGATCTTCACTATACTAAAAGGCGGTATACTGATACCATGGAAGTGATCTAGGAGCAGCCTATAAAATAGTAATAACAAGATCAAATGGATGATAAAGCAGCCTTACGGCATACAGAAAGAAACAGGCTTTTCTGCCTCAGACGGATGTTTCCAGTTTCAAATTTTGAGAGGAAACCGAAGCGAGCAAGAGCGCTGCTGAACAAAGCGACATCTGTGTGTGTAGTACCATGTGTGTGTGTGTGTCTAAGATGGGGGACCCAGCCCACCTGCCCCATGTCGTCCTGAGGCCCCTCAAATATCCCCCGTGATGACAGAGAGACACCCAAACCCAGGTGCTCACAGAGCGAGAGTGACAGCGACGAAGGCAGTGAGTGAGTGAGAGAGAGAGAGAATGCTGCTATTTGTTAATTAATCGGTGGTTACTGAGAAGGGGGAAATGTAAACAAATACCTCCAGTTCCTTCAGGGCATCCCTCAACCTCTCCGGACGACGGTTACTCAGGTACCACGGGTAGCCTCGGCCTGAGACAAAGGGGAAGAACAAATCAGCGCAGTGTTGTTGTGTCTTGTTTAGGAGAGGAAGCAGATCGGAGCGACCTCGAGCCTGAAATGTCAGAAAGGTCGCCACCCGGAATGAAGCCGAGCTGAAAGCTGCTGAGATTGACACAGTTCCTCGTCTTCATCATCTTCATCCTCTCTTCCGCTTATCCATTTCAGGGTAGGTGGTGGTGGCAGAGGGGCAAGCAAAACAGCCCAGGCATGTCTGACCCCCACATCTTTTACCAGGTCCCTTTGGGAATATAAACCCTCCAGCGGGTCCTGGGTCTACCCTGCCTGATATACCTCCAGTGGGAAGCGTCCAGGAGTCATGACTGAACCACCTCACGAAAGAGCAGCGGTTCTACTCTGAGGATCTCCCAAATTACTGAGCCATTCACCAGATCACCAGATCACAGAGTATGCCCACTATATACCCGCCGGGGAAAACAGAACGATAGTTAAATTTAGCCTCACTTTTGGCTCAGCTCCCTCTTCACCACTATGGTGCGGTACAGCGACTGCATTACTGCTAATACTGCACCCAACCTACAATCCCCACAAACTCACAATCAGTCTTCCCATCACTCATGATTAAGGCCCCAAGATACTCCTCAACACGGGGAAAACTCTTATCCCCTACCTATAGAGAACATGCCATCTTTGAGAGTTCCTGACACAGTTCCTGATGCTGAGAAATAAAGCGGAGCTTCCTTGCATCCAGTAACTGGTACTCGGGAAGCATTCGGGAAGTATTCTATTTGCAAATGGGGGGACAAAAACTTTGAGTAACGTAGATGCATGGTTGGTTGGCTTTCACGACCATCCAAGCCACAGCTCCAAGGAGACTCAGGAGCCTCTGGTGAGTCAGAAACACGGTGGGCCCTCAATGCACAGGCACCCAGACAACCGTATGTTGTCTAACCACTCTTTCAAGGGTGCCAGGAACTGACCCAAACTTGTCCTCTGGCGTCAGAAACCCAGGCGACAACATTTTGTGGACTTACAACAGTGCCTAGAACCTTAACCAACAGAGGGCCCTCGCCAGAGATGGGACACAAACTGGGGTGGCTCTTGCTGATAAACAACTAGCATTTCTGAGGGTTTTAAGCCTCAGGGTACACGTGTGGGTGGGTGACCCGTACCCTTGAAAGATCGGAGGTCGTGTTTCCAAAGTGTCACTGTTGAGTTCTTGAGGAAAACCCTTCAATTTAACCCACAATTTCTTGGACTGTAAGTTTATCAGTTGCAAGACCCTGTGGAGTCAAGGAAAAAGCTAAATGTAAACGAATGCTAGTCTTCAATACAAAGAAACAAATGACTTAATGCACTTATGGAAGTCTTAAAGTCTTAGATTTAATATAATGACCATATATCATTATTTATATTATTGAATCTCAGGATGTCAAGTTGTCTATTTTACAATCAAAATCGGCTTGATCAGGAAAGGACTTTTTGAAAGGGTAGCAGATAAGAAACCGCTTTTTTTGAAAGGGGGACAGGATGAAAAATCTAAAATGCTAAAGCTCACAGTCTGAAATGAAGATCAGTGGAAAAAAGTATTATGGAGTTACGAATCTGAATTTGAAATTGTTGGGGTCAATGTTATATGTGGTCAAGTTGGCGTCACTAAACAAAGGCATCTAATGGTGACCTTAGACTTTTGCACAGCATTGTTCGTACTGTATGCTGTCACAACGGGTACAGACACACAACTAATTCATAACGCAAGCACTTAAAATGCACTAATGTGCATTTTGTATGCAATTTGCAGTTAATTACAAGTTTCTGCTTTCATCCTGTATACTCTGAACCACTTCAAAGTGAACCAGTGATTAACTCTGAAGTGGGGGAAACGTCCCGTCATAAACGGTCGATGCTTTGCTTTATTAACTAATAACCTACTGGAGGTAGAAAACAGAGTTTAGGCCACACCGGAGTTCTTCAGTCTTCTGTGGGTACCTCGGGGGCAGAACTCAAAGTTAGCGTAACATATTAAAACACCATGGTGTGAAATGCTCCGTCACACTCATGAAAACCTCATCTGCCTCCAGTGGAACACACACACACACACAGAGATTATTGAATTTGTGGGTCCATACGTTTGTATTAGGTTCATGTGAGCACGAGCACAGGTGGGGCTTCATTTTGGAAACTTGCCCTTAAAGCATTTCAATCTGGCCCTTTGTGTGTGTGTGTGTGTGTGTGCGTGTGTGTGTGTGTGTGTGTGTGTGTGTGTGTGTGTGTGTGTGTGTGTGTGT
>JAUZSU010134504.1:0-16248 GCA_034780255.1 Parotocinclus maculicauda
CCAATTTATGAACAGAGTCAATCTTTTTACATCATAGAGAGAGACTAGACCCTCTTCATAATCCAACAAACATCCATATCATTTTGGGAGTATAGTTTAGTGATTATTTACTAGCATGATTATAGCATGATTAGCTTTGGAATTAACACATTTGTATCACCGTATTCAATATTTTTTTAAAAGTAACACTTAAATGTTTTACTGTAACCTTACATGAATGTTGATTACAGATTGCCTGTCTCTGAAGATTGTGAAATGATTGCACAGCTGGCATTTTTGCAGTTGATTAAATCGAATAATTAGTGGCGCTGATTTATTTTGCTGTTTTAAAAATGTATCTGCTTGATTGCTGTGTTTGTATGCTGTTCTGAATTCAGTCAACAATTATCTACAAAGTATTCTTGACCTAAATGTTTCCAGATCAATTGGCACCTCAATGGTTGGTAGAAATTCCAAAATCTTTTTTTACACCCCATACAACAGTGAGGACAAAAAGTTATTATGCAAGTTTAATTGACAAAACAGTTAAAGAATGCTATCCAGACAGGTAATAAGACTTTAGCAGATTCTCTGGCCTGGCAACTAAACATTAGTTACATCTGAATCGTTTCATTTTAGAAATTGAAAACACAGGAATGCAATACATCAATGTGCTAGTACATATACACTGATATGGTACCTGAACAACATATACAAATATATCACTTTAATTGAAAATCAAGCAAATAACAACACCAAATAGAATATTGAGATCATATTATTATGAGGTAAAAAGTCAGTGATACTAAACATTCAGTAGCCAGAATAGAAACTTAGGGTTCATTTATTTGACACCACTAGCAATTAAAAAAGTCAAAACACCTCTAATTTCAGCAGTCATGCATTATATATGTGTGGACATGGTTTTCAGCTAGAATCTGATTTATTACAGTTATTTCAACTGTATCATTGAAACATTGAATTATAAATAAATATGTAACAGGCATAGCATATGCACTGATATGGCTATTGCCTACTTAGTGAATATGAGTACTGATAAAGACTACAACTAAAGCGGAGAATGAAATCATACAAGTCCATTGCTCACTGCTGTCCGAGAAGATGCCTCATTCAAATATTCATAGACATCTTCGTAAACATAAGAGTCTCCCACCTTTGTTTTGCAACACTACAAATAGCCTCACCAAACAATCTTGAAATGTATGAGTTTTTTTCTATGATTTCAGGATGACTCTTAGCTATAGTAAACATTTTTTTAACAATTCTGCTCCTCAGTATTTACTAAAACAAGCAGGCAGTGATATATATCGATAATGCAAGAATCTAAATCGATCAGCTATATGTCTTGATCAAGCTATTTTGAACAGACCTGTCTGCTAAATAAATAAATGCAATGGTAACTAAAGGACTAAGCTGATCGTATGTGTTTGGAATGCATTCTTATGGGGCTTTTGTATAAATTTGACATGCTGAATGAATAAATGCACAGGTAAGTAACTACACAGCTTTCACTGTGCGAAAGGTAATAAGATAAGTGCTAGACGAAAGAAGTGCTAGATGAAATAGTGTGCAATAAAACGAAAGACCATGTATTTCAGCAACGGTGGACTAACGTAACACATTTCGCTTAGGTAATTCAGATATGTTCGTGGATCAAGGTTCATATCATATCTGCACAACCAAGCAAAGAGGAAGGGTTATTAAAAATAAACAATACAGCAGTTCCTAATTATTTGCTCCTTATATGTTTACACTAGTGGACATTACAGTACAGTAGCCTTCACTTTTACAACCTTTGCATATATATAGGATATGAAAGAGTTTGAGTAGAGTTGCAATTTCAGCAATAGTCTTGGGCAGCTTGGTGGTCGTTTACACTGCCACAAATAAGGAGAGCACCGCCAAGCTGATCAGCAGCAGTAGAGAGACAGAAGATAATGCTGTAAAAAGACCAACAAGTGTACACAGAGAAGAGAATGTGTTACTGCATTTGTCCACTAATACAGACCAGTTATTTTTATTATGAATTATTATTTAAATTAAATTAATTATTATTTAAAAAAATCTGCTTGAAAAGAGTTCAGTAGGAGTAGTTTCCATCAGCATTTGGTCTCTATATGTTCATTCATTCCAGTGTTCCTTTATAGAGTCAATGTTTGTTTGGGGAGGCACACAACATTACCGAACAGTTTATTTTTTTATACTTATGAGTATGGTAATTGGTGCCTCCAGCCAAGTAGTGTTTCAAATGAATAGTAAATGTTCGTGGCAAACTGGCTCAAATTATGTTCAGTATTATTCATATTCATTATTTATATTCAATGAATTATGTTTATTACTTTAAGTATTAAAGCACGAATTAAACAATGAGGTCCGTTATGTTTAAGTTCCTTTGGACAGTACTTGCGGACAAAAAAGAGCAAACCCTATTTTAATGAATAGGGACTGCTGGAAGGATGCTCCTGTTGAAAATCCTGTTATACTAAAAACTATAAGTAAGCCCACCTGCTGAAGAATCTGGGCAGTCCATGGTTAGAATAGCATCCATGTAGGTCTTTCCCAGCCATTTCTCATAGGTCTTCTTGTCCTTTACAGCAATCAGTTTAACAGTAGAGTCTTTGAAGATCAGATCAGCTCCCTGATAGGTGCTGGAGTCGAACAGCTTAAAACTTGACTCTGTGTTTAACCCAAAGAATTGCTGGAAGGTAGGAAACCCAAAGCTTAGTTAATAAACTTTAGTTAGTAATGTTTAGTTTACTTGTACAAAATAAAATGGACTTATTTGCCGCAGTATCACATTGATATTCACTTTGAGGGAAAATAATGCCTACCTGGGCTTTGTCCAAAAGGCCAAAAACAACATTGGGGTTGGTATCAGGCCGAACCATGACAGCATGGGAGGGGACACGGGCAAGGTTACATTGTCTGTACTGAGTAACTTCCCCCCGAGTATCCCTGGAACACAGCAGCTGGAAGTCCTCTGACTTCAAGTTAGTAGACCAAGGTTCATTACCATTGCCTAAAAGGAAAGCAACTTTAATTAACCACTTTCATGCTTTTACAATCAAGTATTTAAAACAACTTATTAAAATAATGCTAAGTGCATGTTACCATCAGTATTCTGGAAAACAGTGGAATGCTTCACAAAGGCGACCTCACCTGCCCCTTCAGCCAGACACCTGGGACAGAAAAACATATTATTAAAACATCTACATATTTAAAAAGAAAATCTGCAAACATACAGGTCATCATCAGTTGTCTACAGTATTACCTGAAAGCTCCATTGTAGTTGTCAAACCTGTCCTTATCTTTGACACATTTATTATGGCCACTGGCATCTCCAATACAGGTTGAGCAAAGGTTACTGGGAAAACCGGGTAGATTGGCACCTGGTACACAACTGGCTCTGAAGAACTCTCCAGCAGCTAGTGGGAAAACATTTACGCAATCATACATTTACTAATGACATTTTCCCACTTATCATAAAAGTGAAACTGCCTTTTAATCTTTTTAGTCAATCTTCAATCAATAAATTGTAAAATGCTATACAGAACTAAATTCAAGTGATTCCAGTCAGATTCAAAGTGCTCTCTTAACAAATTATCATTATACCTTCTGGTCATGGCTTGTACTGGTCATGGTTTCTTGTGGTTATCAAAGTTCCTGGACCTCAGCCTCTTATTATGACCCTTTATAACACTACTTGACATCTGTTTTATTTTACCATCTAGATTTTCATTGCATAACTGATGACTCTCTTTAATACTTGGTTGCGATTGGCACCAAAAGGACCCGACAGTTCTTGGGGTTTAACACTTCAACACTGATTGATTATGTGTAATTATGAAAAACCTCAATAAAACATTATAAGAGTATTACGCTCACTGGTCACTTTATTAGGTACACCTGTTAAACTGCTTGTTACCACAATATCTAATCAGTCAATCACATGCAGCAACTCAAACCATTTGGCCATGTAGACAAGGTCAGGATGACCTGCTGAAGTTTAAACTGAGCATTAGAAGTGAGGGTGTGGTGAGTGACTTTAAAAATTGACTTTATATCTGACATGGTTATTGGTGCTACATAACCTGATCTGAGTGTATTTATAAATTTTTTTTTCCCTAGTTACACGAACACAGCACATTATAAATCATATGTGATTTCAATCGCACTGACGTTCTCAGCACACTGGTAATGCAATTAGTGTATTGTTTGTTTTCTTTGTTTTTTATTTTTGTAGTAACAGCTATGGGGCCTCAGTGGTGACAGTCTCTGAGGGGCTGGGATAAAATCAACTTGAAGGTCAAATTGTATTTACGCAACCTTGCAACAGACTGGCATGTTGTCCAGTCTGAATCTCTGCCAGCACCCAGTATACTGGGATATGCTGCAGAACCTCCCCTGTGACTCTGACTGGGGTAAGCTGAGGTAAAATGGGATGCTATTAGCTTTGCTTATATTTTTATTAACAGTGTGTACAAATAAGAACACATACAGTTCTTGTTTGCATTGTATTCCATTTAGTAATCTATAAAGCTAATGATACATAAACTAAAACTCTATGCCCCTGTTGGCTCCTGTTTGGGTCAGTAGTTGTTATTATGTTTAGTGCCTATTGAAACTGCATGGCCAATAGCCGCTCATAACTGCTGTAAACTGAAACACACTGAAACAGAGAAACACTTACGCATTAGCTTTCACCACTGCCAATGATTTTTCCTAACCTTGGTAAATAACACGCTCTTTATAGCAAGGCATGACCAGGGAAAGCAAGTTAAACACAGCACGATTGCTTGTAAGAGAAGCACTATTTACTAACCTTCAGCTATTTTACATTTTTCTGGTCTAATGATGCCTTTCTAAATGAGCAAGGCTATAGGAATGTTCCAGCCACTGGTCCTGCCGTAGCCAGTATGACAAGATGTTTTGTCCCTTAGATCGCTAAATTTCTGTATGGCGTTGTTGCTTTTCTTCAGTACAGCCACAGCATAGTAGTTGCTGCCTTCGTCGTCATCATCTAAAATAGGGAACGACAGAAGGGGAAAGATTGACCATGCACTTAAAGTAAAGTAAAAACATTCTAAACCGCATGGACAGCACATTGTGATTTTTATATTTCTCAACACATTACTATGTGTGCAGCAATTTTTATATGCACTTCAGCAATAGTAATCTGGCAGCGGCCAAAAACCAGTCTACATATGTGAAATAAAAATCATATATGTCTCATCATATCAAATGTCTTTCCAAAACATTATTTAAAAGCAGTTAAGGTCTGCTTAAAACAAATTTTCCACTCTGCAGGGGGAAGAATAGACAGATAATCTAGTTGTTTCTTGGTTTTGTTATATTTAACATTGCATTAGCATCAATTTCGATTCTCGACAGATGCAAGGTTGCGTTTATACTTGTCCAGACACATTAATTCATTTGCTTATTTTCTTATTTACAATCAGGGTTGCAGGAAAGCCAATGCCTATCTGGAAGCACAGGGCACAAGGCAAGAACAACCCTAGTTAGGGCACTAATCCATAGTAGGGCACCTATGCTTACACACGCTCATACACACATTCATACACTAAGGGCATTTGGAAACACGCATTAGATTAGATTAGATTCAACTTTATTGTCATTGTGCAGAGTACAGGTACACAACTTATCATGCATGTCTTTGAATTGTGGGAGGAACCTGGAGTGCTGGGAGAAAACCTCTTCAGACATGGGAAGGACATGCACACACTACTTAGGCAGAGTCCAAGGTCGGGATTGAACCGGGGATCTTAAAGCTGTAAGGTTGCAGTGCTAACCACTGCATCACTGTGCTGTCCCAGACTGGGGCAATTTAGAGTAAGCAGTTAACTTAACACATGCTTGTGGAATGTGAGAGGAAACCTGAGAACCCAGAGCAATCCCACACAGACAAGGAGAACATGCAAACTCCACACTGGTAGAGTCCAAGGTTGGGATCGAAGTAGGGATTTCTGGACCTGTGAGACGGCAATCTGGGCACTAAACAGGTTTTTTTCCTCCTAAAACACTGTCTTAGGGCCTTTAGGTAGATAAACATCTGTGACAAAGTCAGTACGTAAAAGAAATGAGAATCACTGTTATGTGTAATAATACTTTTGCAGGACCGTCATCCTTTTCTGTATTATTTCATTCACTGAGCTATGAAAGAGCAACAATTAAGCACCAATATATGTTGCTATGGGCATTTCTACCTTGGTCTAACAAAAAAGGCATGATTACATTAGGGTGGTATTTACCTGCGTAGCTCTCACCAGCAGCAGGCACCAAACCATGATCTTTCCCTGCAGTGTAAACATAACCTCCATCCAGATTGATGACATCTGCCTCTTTGTTCTGTGTTTATAAAAGAAATGCAGCAGTGACTTACAGACCTGCTCCATCCACAGTAACACAAAATGATACCATATATCACAATACTGCACATTGAAACATATCTAAAAAATAGCAATTTGTTGACATGCTAACTTCGATTTTCTTCATGCAGTCATCCACAGATAACCCATGTATGCACTGGATTCTGGGAGAGAGTTCTTTTTGTAAGAAGGCTGTTGCCATGTCTACACATTTCTGCTGCTCTCCCGAAGACAGCACACACCAGCGCAAGTTTTCAGGAACATCTACATGCATACACAAATAGCACATGTGTGAGTCCAAATACCATTACATTTAACACATTCACAACCATACACAAAAGAAAAAGTAAAAAACTATAAGAAACTGTTATTGAACATCAAACATGATTGGATGAGGAAATTTTTTTTTTTGACGACAGGTCAAAAACCAATGTAAAAAGTAAATCTCAATTGCACCAATACAGATTAGTTTACTCCATGTACCCAGGAAAAGTAAAAATGTCCTGAGTCTGGTTACCAAAACACCTGATTAATTATTAATCAATTCATTTATTTATATCACTTATTTATCCAATGTAGGTATGTAGAGACCCGGACCCGGAGCTTATACACTCACTCACACTGGAACCATTTAAACACGTATACAGGTAAAAAAGGTGTGGGTCTAACCAGTGCTTTTGCAGTCCATAGCTTTCAAAATGTTGTAGTATTGCAGACCCATCCATTGACTATGTTCCTCATGTCCTGCAGGGATAAATTCTGCAGAGTTGTCACTGAACAGCAGGTTTTGACCATGAAAGCTTTCCGAGGAGAAAATGGAGAAGTCAGTGTTTTCCTGTGGGGAAAAAATATTAAAATATAATAAAATAATACAATATAAAATATTAAAATATGATATTATAATAAAATATTATATACAAAGATATATATATATATATGTTGGGGTTTTTTTTGTTAGTTTTTTTATATCAGTATATAATTATATCATATATGTCATAAATAACCAGGAGGTAAATGTTCAGCATTTGTGCACTCTATTGTAATCATTTTAATTTAAGTGCATTTAATAACAAAACAAAGGATCAATGCTTCTTACCACACCGTCTCTCAACATGTTGTATACAACAGAGCTTTCAATGCCATTGCTGATCACAATGCCTCTGGACGGCACTCTGGCTATATGGCAGCGTCTGTATTCAGAAATGGAGCCCCGGCTTCCATCACTGCACAGCAACTGGTAATCAGCGGACTTGAGGTTCTGAGCCCATGTGTCCCCTTTCCCTGTAATTCCAGTACAGCAATGTTATGCTACTGTGGAAATTTTTTTTTCACTTTCAGCCTGTAGAACTGCAGATCATTAATCAAGAGATGTTTCAAGCTGATAAGCAAAGAGGAACTTTGATAAAAGGAAAAAAAAAGACTTCTTGACACAAATTAGCATGTAATTAACAGTTGAAATGCACTATATGGACATACGTATTCAAGCACACATTACAAATAATTCAAGTATTTAATTCAGTTTCCATTTCCATAGATGTATAAAATCAAGCACATAGTCATGCAGTATGCCTGTACAAATATTTGTTAAAGAATGGATTGTTCTAAAGAGTGTTTGCAATTTAAGTGTGGTACTGTGAAAGGAATTTTACAGTCACAAATAGAGTGTCTGATGGAGGAGTCTGGGATATCTGTCTGGCTGCTGTGCCAACTGTAAAGTTTGTTGGAGGTGGGATAAAGCTATGGAGTTGTTCTTCAGGACTTGGCCTAGGTCTCTTTGTTCCATTGAAGGGAGATCTTACTGCCATGCTTCAAGCATGACTGTGCCCTGTGCACAAAGCAAGGTCCAAAAGGAATTTTTGGAGTTTGTGGAAGAATCTAACTGGCCCACACAGAGCCCTGACCTCAACTTCACTAATCATATATGAAATGACTGGATATTGCAATCAAGGCCCTTGTTCAACATCAGTGTCTGACCTCACAAAAGCTCTCCTGGCTGAAAGGACAAAAATTCCCACAGATGCATTCCAAGATTTTGTAGAAAGCCTCCCCAGAAGAGTGAAAGCTTATATTGCTTATTAATGCATATACATTTAGCATGTCATAGATGCTTTTGCAGGTGTAATGTGTGTAAGGCGTCTCAATATTTTTGTCCATATTTTTGTTAATGTTGTATTTTGCCACTACACATTGCACTTTTTTTTTCATTTCTAATGGTGGACACTACAATGGTAAAGTTTTAATAATGCCAAATGGCTTTCTACTTCCTACATAAGTGCACTTCTGCTTCCTACTTTAGTTCACTATATATTAACACACCTTCTACACCCACAATGGTTCCCATTATGAAGTTTTCAGGCTTAGTTAGTTATTTCCTCTGAATCTGGCTTTTGGGTGTATTTTCATCAAACTCTTACCATCAGTATTGTCCGCAACTGTGGTGTGCGTAACAAAAGCTACATCACCTCCACCCTCAACTAGACACCTGGAGAGAAAAAAAGAAAAGAAAAGGAAAATATGCAAGTACATTATTCTAATCATATTATAAAGAAACAAATACATGCAAATTAAAGCAAATAGCATATGGAAAAATTACCTGAAGGCTCCATTATATGAGTAATAGTGCTCGTTGTTGCTTGCCTCACACTTGTGACTACCAGATCCATCTCCAGCACAAAGTTCACACAAAGATGAAGCTGCACCTGTCGCTCCAGGAACACAGCTGTATGTAAAGAAATCTGCAACCCCTATAGAGTCAGATGAAACCCCACAGCTGTAACCTTATTTATATTCTACTTTGATTTAATTAGTTCATTTGTAATTAATTGAATCCAAATAATCCTATTGGATATTAAAATATGGATAGTCTCCCAATAAGAATACACTAAGTCAGACAATGCTGATTTAGCATGTAATGTTTTTACCTTGCTCTATGTTACAAGCCATGGCAGACATCCTTCCACTGTCAATCAAATAACCAATGGGGGCATTCCACCCGACTGTACGTCCCAAACCAGTGTGGCATGATTTCTTCCCTTTCAGGTTGTTGATGTTAATGGCTGAATTCCTTTTCACCACAGCAACTGCATAGTAAGTTGTTGCCTCCCCTACAAGTCAAACAGTTTACTGGTACCAAACATGCAAACTGGTGCACCTATTATTACAGACAATCTGCAAATTAAGATAACGTTAACATTATCAAAAATGATCTTGTCAAATAATTCTATGTTGGGGACATTTCAAAATTTAAACAAACACCAGGATAATGCAGTAACATCTGTTTTGAGAATACATTTGGCAAAATACAATGTGCAAGAATTTAAAAACTGTTATACCATCAGAGTTGGCCTCTGCAGCACCAATCTTGAATGTAGTTTGCTTTCCAAACTCATAGATGTTACTGGCACTGGCTGAAAATGCATCAACTTCATTTGTCTAAGAACAGAGAACATCTTTATGTGTTTTAAGCTTTCAAAATTATTCCAATATTTTCAGCCAAGAGCTTCTCATGATGATGATTATTATTGTTGTTACTTCTCTTGAATATTCTGTATTCTTTTTGTCTCTTTATGCGTCACAACAACTTCATAATAGTTCAATAGTTCATCAAGCTCATAATATCTGGGGTTATATCCATCAATCCATCACTTTTGATGCACTTTGTTTATCTGCCTGGCAGCTTCATCTGTTTCCCTTTAACTGTTTCAGGAAAGTAGTATTTTTCAAGAAATTGATTCTTCTTATGGTCGGTCGCATATGTCTAAACTGAAAGAGCTTCAGTTTCATTACCTGGAATCTGAGTGGAAGGCAAGGTTTGAATTGATCAAGTATCAGTTTCAAAGTTCAAAGTCATCAGTGTTTTTGACACACTTCTTTATTATGCTGCGATAATGCGAGAGCTGCACAATATGGACAAAATCCTATAGTGTGACTGTAGAACACTTGGTGGATGAATCGTTGGATTGAGATGGCTAAAAGTTAGTCGAACTTAACCAGCATTGTTTCAGATTGTTCGATCAAAGTAATAATGTGGTTTATCTTAGCTTCCACAGACTGAGCAAGATATAATAAAACAATGCGTTTCATTGCAAAGCATCATTTTTCTTTATGTCGTGTCCTCACACACCTTGGATACTGTTTTTTGCTAAACGATAAACATTATATGCAACATGTAGTTACTATTGCACAAATTAACATTTTAAACCAAAAGTCATATTGGATTCAGTTTTGTATTTGAGTCTTATGTATAAAATTGTTTGAAAAGTCCTTAAAGCAGATAAGGAGAACTCAAGTATGCAAATGAGACGCACATATTATACTTATTGATGATGATTACTGTACCATTGTCCAGTGAGTGGCAAAAGTATGAAAGTATGAACCTCTGGGATAAGAGTTAGACGCTCAGGTTTAAGTGTGTGCTTGGTTTTTATAAAGTACAGGGGTCTATCAAAGTCTGATCTGAATCATGACACAAGCAAAGGAGATTTCTGAGGACCTTAAAGAAAAAAATATTGATTCTTATCAGGCTGGAAAAGGTTGAAAACTCCTCTATTGTATTTGGACTCCAGGAAATCACCAATCAGACAGACTGTGTAGAAATGGAGGAAATTCAAGACCATTGTTACTCTCCCCAGGAGTAGTCAACCTACACAGATCAATCCAATTGCTAGGCATGTAATAGTCAAAAGATCCCTGGGTAACCCATGCCATTAAAGGCACAGATTGCAAAAAGTGAGCCACTGGAGTTCATATCATATGGTCAAGCCAGAAGGCTAATGGAAAAAGGATGTAATGTGTTCTGGGTAAGAATTTCCATATTGTGTGAAATAGTATTTCATCCTGCAACAAACAACCCCCACAATATGCAGTGTGAGTCTTACCTTCAGTTTTTGTGCGCAATCGGTGGCGGAGTTTGCGCGCACACAGCGCAGCGTAGGTCGGATAGAGGCAGAGCTGAACGCTGTTGACATGGCACTGCATTTGGCATCCTCTTGTTCGGAAATTGTGCACCATCTGATGGTGTTTTGGCAACACACTACACACAACAAAGACACACAAAAACAGACATGTACAAAACAGATTTCAATTGGACAGATACATGTTTTAAACAAACCTTTGTTTGTTTGCTAATTAAATAGAAGTTAGCATAAGCTATAATGTGTACAGTTTAAAACTTGGCAAATAATATATTGTTTAATAGTTATATAACAGTATAATACCATCTATAATTGTATTAGCCCAAGATCTTAATACTAATACTGCATTAACATATGACCATAATATTTGCATGATATTACATTGTGCATTACGAAGGCCTAAGACATTTTTTGTGAATTAAAAAGCAAATAAGTGGTCATCGGACCATTCGAAAATTAAGCAAAAACATTTGCTTGTCCATGTCTTGTCAGGCACAACTCCTCAGTCTATTCAAGTGAAAAATCTAGCCACATGTTTTGAGATCATTGCATCAGATCAGAGCATCACATAGTGTCTTTCATTATTCTGATTAAGTCAAAATTGTATTTTATGAGTTATGTATTTTTAATTTACTGAGAAATTCTGTCTTTGTGTTTCTTGGTCTTTATTTTGATTTCTTTATCATGTACAGCAAAAATGTAAATGTGTAATATAACATTGAATAAAGGTAGCGCCATATTTGGTCAATTGTTAAAAATGCTACACAAACTTACTTTTGGTTCATTACTGAATGATTAAAATTATTACTGTACATTTAAATGACTGTGTGGCCAAAATAAAAAACAAAAGTAATTTAATGCTTACTTTATCTAGTCATTTGTCATTGCCTAAGTGATTACCTAAAATCATGTATAATATAATATTTTTGTAAGTGAATTCATTGTGACATATTTGTGTGTAAATGCTTCTCCCTATGTAAGCAGTTATTTATTCAGTTTCGTTATATGAATTTGCTAAGATTAGTTGTTTTACTGTTTTTTTTGTACACCTAATTTGTCAAATTCAGAAAAAACTGAGTGGGAATAGTGACAAAATTATTTGTTTAATTTGAATTTAATCTAAAATTTTATCTGAAATTTGCTATAGTGAGAGATAAAACATATAAAGTGTTGTTGTACCTAGGTTTCAGACTGTTTTTTTTTTTTTAACACAAACCAAGACCGTCTGAAAATTAGCAAGAAGTCCTATTCCAGATTTGTGTGTAGTACAAATTATAAAACCAAAATCACAGGTGACAACATTTCATACAACAGATGCCTTCTATAAACATAATACAATTCAGCAATATAATTATGTCAATATAATTTAGAATAAAGTTACTGAGTTTGGAGTATTTAGATATTGGTTATTATAAAGCTACTAGTTATAAGTCTCAGTCTTACCGCTGTGTGTAAGGAGGAACAGTGCGACCAGTGCAGCCCACACACTCATGATTCACAGCTGTAGATTTCTCTGATGTGAGACTAACAACGTTCACGGCTTTTAAAGTCTTGTGCAGAACAAAGTCCAAGAGTAAAGTCCCTTTGAAAGTGTGTGCAGTACGCAAACTCTAACAGCCCTAGTAGTTAATTTGTTGTAACAAATGTGTATGATTCTGGAGGAAACAGAATAACTGACTTTGGCCTAAAACACACTTCTGGGAAGGCTGGCATGCACCCGCTCACCCTCTCTCTCTCTCACATGCACACATACACACACACACAAACAAACACACACACACACACACTGAAGGCTTTCATGACATACGTGCGCCAAGCTCCACCTAAGAGACTCACAGAGGATACAATGAAGCTCTTCAGGTGCAGGCGCCATGAACTCCAAGGCTAGAACTGAATTCAGTCCTGAATTTCCAAACACTCAAAGGAGGAATGTGATGTTACAGTATACAGTACACAACACAGCAAAATGCATAGTTTTAGACATAAACATTTTGTGCTGATATAACATATAAATAGCTAAATTAACACCTCCTGAAATCACTGATGCATTTGTTCCCCAAAACAATTTTAAAGTGCCTGCAATGATTTAACAGTGGCCCTTAAGTGTTAAGTGAGATTGAGACTGAAATATGAAAAACATCAAATTTCATTAAGTAAAGGCAGAACATTATTTTAAGGGATCCACTTCACAGATCAAACTATTACTGAATGAACTGTACAGCTTAGCATTTTTCTCTGACAGTGCTGGACCAAATCTTACAGTTTTAAGGATACAACCTCTTCAAAGAATACTTCAATAATTTAACATCTTTTGGGGGCATGAGGACTGAAATCCCATTCTCGAGTATGTTTTCTAGTACCAAATTAATTCTGGGATAGGCTTTAGCCTTATTTGCGACTCTGGCCATAATAAACAGACTTAAAACAAAAACTTTCACTTTGCATCAATTTTCAGTCACTGATTTAGTCTTTTATCTAGAATGTCTATTTATACACAATAATAAACACATTTTCCTGTAAGAAGAAAGTAAGGAAAAACATGTTTCTTAACACTTACTTATAATGATTATTTACAGGCATTTGTAAAGACTGCCAATAGATGGGAATTGGTTAATTGGATAATACATTTTCAGACAGCAGGACCCCTTGCCGGCATAGTGTTGGACAGCAGGATTTTTTATTTTCATATTTTCACTTAGAATGTTAGTAAAGAAAAATTGAGATGCCGACCATATATTGGGCAAGTGAAATAGACAAAAATATCTCTGAATAAACTTTCCATATCATTAATAACACCATAGAAATGCAAGGCCACATTTGGTGCCTTGTAACGCCAGATAAGACATGGGCTTAGGGGTATCATTACTGCCATCTAGTGTTAGTAGGCTTGCTGTTGGCTTAAGTGGGCTTTAGGCTAACACACACACACACACACACACACACACACACACACACACACACACACACACACACACTTCTCATGCATGCAACTTTCCTGGCCTGTCATCAGGCCTTTCTTTATTTGCCTCTTTGCCATTGCAGTGAGTAGGCAGAATTGATGTGAGTGTGATTTCTTAAATCAAAACATGTGTAGATCCTTTCATCATAGTGAGAGCTAGTGATACAGTACCGTTAAAATACCCTATACATTAAAGCAAGAAATTTGGACAACAGGTTTTCGGACAGTGGGTTTCGACTTAAGCATAGAAGTTGTTAAAACAGTAGTTTTTAATTGTGATTTTGTAGTTACATTATGTACCCCAACACCTTACTGAAAGTGTTAGTAACCAGAATGACATTTTTCTTAATTGGTTCAGTTTTGGACATGCATTATCTCACGTCTGTGTCATACTAAAACTTTTATGGTTAAAGTGTAAAAGCTTGTGTAAATCACATCATGTAGTCTCATATTTCAAATGTATAAAGCTAAATTTCAACAATTCATATCTACATGTCAGTAGTAGTAATAGTAGTTTAAAATGAAGCTTAAATTGAAGTAGTATTTTACTCGTCTCACTTCAAACTGTAAAGCCTTCCTCACTTTGACAACCTTGCAACTGCAATTATAAACCATGTTTTTCTCTAAACTCATAAGAGTTGTTCTTGCAAACTCAGAGTAATCTAATTTGTAAACTGTGTATAACCTGAGAATCTACATTTACCTTTTTATTTGCAGCCTACACCACTTTTATTTGCTATAATTGGTACTTACCAATCTCACAAGTCACAAGACAAACTCAGAATACATGCATGGTCATTCAATTTAGTAAAATAAACTCAGTTAATGATTATCATTATGGAGGAACTCTATAAAAATTGCAATATTTTCACTCCTCTAGTATTGTTTTACAGCAGGAAGGTACAATGTTTAGATCATCAGCAAGTTCAAGTCTTTGGCTGCACAGCTAAGCAGATACCATGCTGTGTAGTAAAATAATTTACGTCATTTTATAATTATAATGAATGAAAGCAGGATGCATCTTAAGGATGTTTTGACCATCTCCTCTCCATTAGGTACACTTTGCTAGTACTGGGTTGGATCCCTTTTTCCTTCAGAACTGCCTTATTTCTTATGATTCAGCAAGGTGCTGGAAGAGATTTAGAGATTTTGGTCCATCTTGACATGATGGCATCATGCAGTTGCTGTAGATTTGTCAGCTTCACATTGATTAAGTGAAACCACTGTTCCACCACGTACCGTGCCTATCACTACGCTCAGATAAACGGTGACATTCAAAATCAACTCAGTTGGTGTTAAGGAGCCCAAATAATGCCAAGATGTCAAGATAATGCCAATATTCATCAGCTCAGGTGACGTATTTCTTCTATTGTAAATTATGTAGGTGCATCCATGTGATTTGCAGCCTCAGCTGCATGTTCAGCCCAAAGTATACCCAATTAAGTGACCTGTGTGTGCGTGTGTATGTGTGTAGTGGTGCTGAAATTGTCGATATTCTGCATTCCTAAAAGTACATAAATAGAACCCAATTAGATAAATGAAACAAAGGTAGCACGGTGGCTCGGTCGTCTACGTGGGATTACTCCAGGTACTCCGGTTTCCTCCCTAATCCAAAGACATGTGTTAGGTTAATTGATTACTTTAAATTGACATTGGCAGTGTGAATATAACTAGTTCTGATATAATCTTGTGTGTAGATACAACCTTGCGTGTGTAGTCGAAATGGCCATTAATGCCGATAGCGACGTTAATCAAACCAAATAAACAAACAAATGAAACAATATATGATACATGATCATTTAATTTAGAAAAATGAGCCAATATTACACATCTGTGTATGTGAAGTTTCAATCTTTGCTTGTATGAATTTTTAGCCCATTCTTCCATTCAGAATAGCTTACATTCTGAGATGTTGGTGAGTTTCCTCACAAAAACTGCTTCCACTTTTCCAATTTTCCAATTACAATATTTTATTGGATTAAGGTCAGAA
>JAUZSU010134515.1:6105-16247 GCA_034780255.1 Parotocinclus maculicauda
TGGACAGTATACTGTATATTATAATAATATACAGTATATTCATTATTATTCCCGCATACCTACAATATACCATTTTCAGCAGCTACTCCAGTCCCAATACTGCACAGGCCAAAGAAGCTGGGTTTTTTTTTAGAGAAAGCTAAGATAACTCATTTAAGACCTGTTATTCAGTTTAGTTTTCTTAGGTTGAAGCATATGTAGTGTGTAATTAGGGGTGTGAATCGATAAGCACTTCAGGAATGGACTTGATTAGGATTCAGAGGGCTGTGATTTGAATATTAATCAATTATCGATGCATATTTTTTCGGTATCTGATTCGTTTTGTTCACAGTGATTCCATGACTGTGGTTTCGGTCTCATTGTAGGTTGTAGGAATGGCTGTCGGTAATGCAGGTCTTACACCAAATGACATTTAAACGATTGCACCATCACAAATAAATATTCTGTGTTCAAATAAAAATGAGAATCTTGCTCGGGTGGTACTCACATTTTCTTGCTGCTTCGGTGTAAGGTGGTCGGTCTTTCCTTTTCCTCGCGATGTTCCTGATCAAATCAACCGTATTGATATAATATTGCTAAAAGTCGTTAAGTCTTGGCTCACACAAATAGTGATGGAACATTTTTGACAACTAATATGTGAGCTTTGTCTCTCGAGCACCAAACAGGAAATTCCATGTGTAGGTGTAGGCCTACATTGATCTAACCAAATAAGGGAAACAATTCATTTCAGGGTGGTAGATTTATTTGTAAATGAATTTAGACAACTGTTTTGTGTATTTATCAGAGTCAAAAAAGGACTGCACAATGAAATGCGAAAAAATAAAGCGCTGAAATAACATAGAAATGTGGTGGTTCCCTTTGATCTTATTTACATTTGTATCATTTAGCAGACACTTATCCAGAGCGACTTACAATTAATACAGTCTTACAATCCAAGCATTTGTGGGTTAAGGGCCTTGCTCAGGGACCCAACTGTGGCAGAGGTGGGGTTTGAACCCTGGACCTTCTGGTCCACAGTTTCTGGTCCCAATTTATGAAATGATGCAGTGCAGTGGTGTTGATGTTAGGAACTGATGTGGTGATGTTATGAAGTGAAGATGTGTTGGTGATGTTGTGAAGTGATGATGCAGTTGTTGTTAATGTGATATGACAATGCTGTGGTGGCTTTAACGCCATTTGATAGTGATATTGATGATGATATGTTGATGGAGGTGTGACAGTACAGTGGTGGTGATGTTATGATGTGGTGTTTGGTACCAATATTCATGTGGTGTGATGATGCAGAGTTGGTGATGTGATGGTGGGCTGGATGTGATGTCATGATTGGGCGGTGTTGCTAAGGTTATATGATGATGTGATGCTTGTTATTGGGACTGATGCTGTTGTAGTTTTAACATCACAATGGTTGGGTTGTGTTAATGTGATGATGATTCAATTGTGATGTGACATGGTGGTACTGCGGCATTAATGTGATGATGTGATTGTTGTGTGCTGAATGTGGTGGTGATATTAATGTACTGGTGTGATCATGGTAATGTGATTATGTGGTGATGTGTTTGAGATTGTGGTGTGATGTTTATAAAAATAATAATATGATGATGTGTGCTGATGTGATTATAGTAATTTTAAGCGATAATGGGATGGGGTGATGCCATGTGGGATAATGTGATTGCAGTATTGGGACGACAATGTTAATGTGATGTTAATGTGATGATATGATTGTGGTGAGGTGATGTGATGTGGCATTAATTAATATTATTGTGATAATAATGTCATGTTATGACTGTGGTGAGGAGATTATGGTGGTAATGTGGTATTAATTAATGACAATGTGATAATATTGTGATGATATGATTGTGGTGAGGTGATGTGATGGTGGTAATGTGGCACTAATTAATATTAATGTGATGATGTCATTGTGGTCATGTGATGATGGCTTTAGTTTGACGGCACTTACGTGATGTGATATTGTAGTAACATTAGGATGTGATTATTGTAATGTGATGTGGCGCTAATGTACTGTGTTATTACTGTTATTATGTGATTATGCTAATGTGATGTAATGCTTTGTTTTCTCTGTAGGGTTCTGGTATGATTAAAGCTGGATTCGCTGGAGATCAGATTCCTAAATACTGTTTCCCTAATTAGTAAGTAATTATTTGAAATTATTTTTGTTGTTTACATTTTTAACTGTGCTGTGTTATTAATTTTTTATTATTATTACGTAAAGATGTAGTGATTAAATCAGGTTGATATTTGTGTATTCTTCTTTAATAATTAAATGTTTATAAAGACATCACATTAATAACATTATATATGTTTATTTATATTTTTAAAGGTACAGAGTGTAATTTAAGGTGCTGCATTGTGATATAATGGTATCGCAGTGAATCGTGATATTATGGTATCGTGATATTATGGTATCGTGATATAGTGGTATCGTGATATAGTGGTATCGTAGTGAATCGTGATATACTGGTATACTATTTAACATCACTAATTAATGGTGCTGTGATGATCGTGTAGTGTTGGTCGACCCAAACACGTGCGTGTGATGGCTGGAGCACTGGAGGGGGATCTGTTCATCGGCCCCAAAGCTGAGGTAACACGCAAACACAACCACACACACACACACACACGCTGTATGTACGTGTACTTGTATATTTGCTATTTGCTACTGCCGTCATAAAATGATCCGATTTCAGGCATTTATCAGAATGCACAACCTTGAGGTGGATAGGCTACATTAGGAAGGCTCTCTGCCCAGTATCAGTGTGGTGTTCCTAACTATGTGCCCAATGAGTGTACATAATGTGTGTACTAACGTGTGTGTAGGAACACAGGGGGTTGTTATCGGTGCGGTACCCGATGGAACACGGCATCGTTAAGGACTGGAACGACATGGAGAGGATCTGGCAGTACGTTTACTCCAAAGAACAGCTGCAGACCTTCTCTGAAGAGGTACTTTACACACAAACACACACACTCTGCTTTATAATTAACTTGATTAGGGGTGTAACGATACTTTCTGCTCACAATTAAATTTTTTCTCGACTGCTGGTTTTACAGATTCCTTTTTTATGCCTGGGGTATAAACGATTCAGAAACGATGCACCATTGTCTCTCTGTGTGTGTGTGTGTGTGTGTGTGTATAGCACCCCGTGTTGCTGACCGAAGCTCCTCTGAACCCCAGTAAGAACCGAGAGAAAGCTGCCGAGATTTTTTTTGAAACGTTTAACGTCCCTGCGCTCTTCATCTCCATGCAGGCTGTGCTCAGTCTGTAAGTTCACACACACACACACACTTTATAAAATCAAAATAACTTTGCACTTGGTCCAATATAAGCTTTAGAAACACATTTGAATGAATTGGATTCACTTCAGAACGTTGTAGATAATCTCGCTCGGTCTGTAGGTATGCCACGGGCAGGACGACGGGCGTGGTCCTGGACTCGGGCGACGGCGTGACCCACGCTGTTCCTATCTACGAAGGGTTTGCTATTCCTCACTCCATCATACGCGTCGATGTGGCAGGGAGAGACGTCTCCCGATTCCTCCGCCTTCTCCTCAGGAAGGAGGGTTATGACTTCCATACGTCCGCCGAGTTCGAGGTGGTGCGCACCATAAAGGAGGTATGACACTGCACAGACAGGGGGCGCTGCACCTCTACTACTAAACCAGGACTTTTGGCTGGTTTTGTCCTGATGTGGCTGCTAAGTGGTTTTTGTAGCAGTTTGTGCTACAGTGCTGGGAAATAGTGTGGGATTGTGGGGAGTGGTGTGGGTTGTAGATGTGGCAGATTGCTCCAGCTGTGTGTGTGTGTGTGTGTGTGTGTGTGTGTGTTTGTTACAGAGAGCCTGCTACCTCTCTCTAAACCCTCAGAAAGACGAGACTTTGGAGACGGAGAAGGCTCAGTACACACTGCCTGATGGAAACACACTCGACGTAACTAACCCCTCAATCCTTTCTCTTACTCTCAACATTATCATCATTACATCATCAAGTCAAGTCAAGTCAAGTCAATTTATTTCTATAGCGCTTTTTACAATACAATATTGTCACAAAGCAGCTTTACAAAAAGAGGTTTGATGCCATACAGAAATAGTGTAAGAATTTAGTAAGAGAGTCCTTGTGTCCCTAATGAGCAAGCAGAGGCGACATCATCAGATCATTTAGTAATCAGGTTACAGCATTACACGTCAGGATTACTACATCACATTTACTTTTTATCTCATAACATCATTACACGTCAGATTACATCATTACGGTAAATCTTTACATCACACACTATCTTATTACATCAACAAGTTAGATTATAACTATGTAATAACATATAGTGTCTCAGTCGTCAGATTATCACATTACACTGTCATCTGATTTCATCATTACATCACATTACATTGTAAACATTGGTTAGTGTCGTCACATTAGATCACTACGCCATCTAATTACTTCATCATTAATATTTGTATAAGAATCATAATTCATACTCGCATTTAATCGTTATGTAATTACATCACGGCATAATCACATTTAGGTATGTAATCACATCACCTTTACATCACATTTCATAATCACATCACAGCACTACCTCATAAAATGTCATCATTACTTCATTACATTGAATTTGTTTGTATTCGTATTGCAGATTGGACCGGCGAGGTTCCGGGCTCCGGAGCTTTTGTTCAGACCTGATCTGATTGGAGATGAGAGTGAGGGAATCCACGAGGTTCTCGCATTCGCTATCCAGAAATCTGACCTGGACCTCCGGCGCACCCTGTTCTCCAACATCGTCCTCAGCGGGGGCTGTACACTGCTCAAAGGTACGGCCGCAGTTACAGGCAGTGCTTTTACATACCGAAAATCAGACTGTGCACGTAATAACGTGTAATCAGATCGTGAGAAGCCTCCGGGTTTCTGCTTTGCAACCAGCCAATAATCTCAGACAAAGATGGGACGTCAACTTCAAACTTTTAATATCAAATAATCATATAGAGTATATTGATAGATACTTGAGTATATATTGCGTGTCAGACACTCCGCAAAGTGATGGCTATGGGTTGCCAGATCTCACCCAGTCTATGTAAATAATCCCAAAAGATAAACCCACTAAGAATAAGTGGACCTGGCAACCATATTTTTGCCCCACTAGCCACTCTGAGCACATGTGAAGACTGTAACTATGTAACTGGTCTACATGGTCTGAGTAATCAAATTACCAGGATAAAATTCAGTTCTCTTTATTTAATTAATCTGATTTCTAAAGCAAATAAACGTATGTAATACACACTTGAAGTTAATCTGTGTGTGTGTGTGTGTGTGTGTGTGTGAGAGAGAGAGAGAGAGAGAGAGTATGAGAAATCAAACGAGCAAGAGAAAGACTGTGAACATACACATTGTTAGCAAATTCTAGTAACGTGGTAGTCGAGAACATAGCTCTAGAGCTACAGATTGTTGTTAGTGTGCAATTGTGTGTGTGCGCGTGCGCGTGCTCAGACTTCCTGCCTGCTGTCCTTTTTTTAGTATTTGCACTTCAACCAGTTTGTAGGTTTAAAAGTACGGTAGTATTTTTTCCCTCGCAAGTGATGTCATACTATAGCAGAGACCAGATGGGATATTTATTTTGATGTACATAATGAAAGGTTTTCTGCTTATTAATGTATATTTGCTTTTGGAAAATGTTTTCCCAAAAAAGTGTTGAAACCATTAAAATAAAAAAAAAACTGATTAAAAAAACATTGGTAGTATTTTTATATCAGATAGTTTCATGTTCGGGTTTAAAGGGTTCGTCTTTTTGAGCTCTTGTGTTGACGATCTTTGCATGTTGAAACACGAATGAAAAGTGGTTCTCTTTCCTTACTCAAACCCTCCCACTTCCTGCAGTGTGAGTTTGATCTGAGGTGGTTTTTATCACGTTTTGGCAGAACATCTGAGCTTATTGTACTTTTTGAACACAAATGGAGATACAGCAGGGCAGTGAACTGCGATGGAGATAAGGGCACAAGCTGCAGTTGGAAAAACCAGGGCTTTCGTTAGAGTAAGTAATCCGTGTCTGTAAAAATACAATGACTTTTTACTATTAACCACTTTCCTATAACTTAGGTCAATACATGTGCTGTTAATGGCAATCGCGTTTGTGTTTTTAATTTAAATACCTTCATTTGTTTATAAGAGGGAACTTTCAGGAAGTATTGTAACGGGTTGTGTTGTAGATCTAACGTGTCCTCACATCCTCTTTATCCAAAAAGTTCTCTTTTACACTGAATCGTAGGTCCATTCATTACATGACTTATTTAAAGGTACTTTTACTCTATGCTTTTCTGTACATGTCTCGCTAAAATAAACAGTGCTGGTATTTTAAATGATTGCTTTGCACCGTTAATATGTGAAACACAGCATTTTCAGTTTGCAATGAGTCTGCAGTTTGGGAATATGTCAGCATAGCACTTATTAGTGGTCTATGGACCAGATGATCCAGGGCTCAAGCCCACTACTGCCAGACTGACACTGGTGGGTCATTAAGAGGGAACTTTGACACCCAATCGCTTAAATTTTACATTTTGCAAGTCTCCATCAGCTCCATCAAGTCATTCTGGTTAAGTGTCTGATCTATGACTAAATGTGCTCATTAAAGGTGGTCAACTCTGACACACATCCACATCTTTGACATCTAAACTACACTGGAATTTATTTCAAGTATTGTAATTCATGTAAAAGGGCATCATTTTATTGATCAAAGCAAACTGCAGTTATACCCAGGTAAATGAATGCACTGTGAGATTTCATAGTAAAACTGTAAATGGCTTGAGAGTTTTAATGTGAACTTTTACAGTTTAACTATAAAGTTCGTGTCTACTGTGAGTTTGTGATGGTAATTTGGCTGCTTCATGGATCCTCTGTCAAATCTCCTGGTACAATTGTAAATTTGGGTGACTATAAACGGACAATAAATTATTTCACAGTTCTACTATGAGTTTTTGATGGTAATTTGGCCACTTCATGGTTCTACTGTCAAATTTCACTTATTTTCACTCATTTTTAACAAATGTTTTACTGTTTTTTTTTTTTCCTTTTCTGGTTTACTGGTTACCATAGTCACACAGTCTATTTTTGCTACTGGAATGCAAATAGAAAATGTATTTTCACAAGAAAACCTATTTTGTCAGAGAGAGGAAATAGAAAAGGTATTTTCACAAGAAAACCTATTTTGTCAAATGCTACCATTTACACAGCATCCAAAGTCCAAACCCTCCAGATATTCACAAAACTGTGATTCTTCAGGTACAAGCTTAAATTAACAATCACACGCACTGTAGAACCAAAATATAAATGCACACGATGGAATATAAACAGAAATACACATACCTTATTGGCTGCACACAACCAACATGGAATGAGTATATTTAAAGAAACACTGTGATTTCCAGTACGGGCAATGCAATGCTATATCACCTTTGAGAAATGTAAAACTTTTAAGTAGGTAAATCCAGCACAGCACATGGATGTCACAAAGGTTAAATCAACGGTGCTTGCATTAGTAGTGTTAAGCAGGGATTTTCCATTTCACCTCTCTGCTTGTTTCGATGTCCATGTGCAACTCAGACTGTAACATGATACTTATTTTCATGAATATTGATTTACTTTGCATTAACTACAGCATTAGTTCCAAACAAAACAAAGTATAATATGTATGGCAGTAAAAATACACACTAAGCCTTTTTTTATGTTTGATAAAATAGTACTTACCTGCAAAGAAACAGCTCAACTTTACACTCACTAATCACTTTATTAGGTACACCTTCTTGTTTAGACACGTTCATTTGATTCTACTTACCATATAGAAGCACTTTGCAGTTCTATACTTACAGTCTGTATTCCATCTGTTTCTCTGTGTATTTCGTTCATCCCCTTTTCTCTGTTCTCTAATGAGCAAGACCAGCACAGATCAGGTACTATTGACATGGTGGATCATTCTTAGCAGCAGCATGTGTATACTGATGAAGGATTAGAGAATAACTAACTAAAAACAAACTGTTTAACAACAGATGAGCTGTCCACCTTCTTTATTGTGTCACTACCCTGACCAAGGATTAGGTGGATTGTAAAATAAATGAAGGAATGAATGTATAATAGAGTGCACTCTGACATACTTCCCCATCGCATTAGTAACAAAGTATATAGAGAAACATATGGACTACAGTTTGTAAATTTAGAACTGAGGACTCATTTTATAATCTATTTTGTTTTATAATTTAGTTTTTTTTATTTTATTACTAGTTTAAATTTTCTTATTGATTTAAATTATTTACCTTATTTTGCTATAATTTATTTAATTAACATCTAGGCCACCCATGGAGGATGGGTCCCCTGTTGACTCTTGGTCCTCCCGAGGTTTCTATCTACCACTTTCAGGGAGTTTTTCCTTTTTCACTGTCGCCCTAGGCTTGCTCAACTTGGGATTGGTCTTTTAAGATAATTATAATATTGTAAAGCTGGTTTGAGACAATGCTCCATTGTAAAAAGTGCTATACACATAAATTTGAATTTGAACTGCAAGGTGCTTCTGTATGACAGGTGCAATGGGGTTTTGTTTATTTGGTTATGATTAATGTCACTATTGTCATTAGTGGCCATTTTATCTACACACACAAGGTTATCTCAAGAGTCATGTATACACTCAAGTCAAGTCCAATTTAGAGTAATCAATTAACCTAACACACATGACTTTGGACTTTCCCTTGTGGGAAAGCCAGACTACTTGGAGTAAACCCAGGTAGACATGGGGATTCATGAAGACACAGCAAAGACACAGTGCTTTAACATTTCCCTTTTGCACAAAAGTGGCTTTAAAACTTAACCAGCTATTAGTGAAAAACAACTGAGACGTTGTTTATTTATTTATTCATTCATTATCTTCCGCTTAATCCACACGGAGGCAGCCGGTGCCCACCTGGAAACTCTGGGCGGAAGGGCAGGCGCAAGGGCAGGAAGAACCCTAGACAGGATGCCAATCCATCGTAGGGCACACTTTAGAGACATCTAACACACCTAATTAACCTAACACAAATTAACCTAAGACCAGACTTTTTTTAATTGCTTGTTCCTCGGATGTCCCTACTTAAGAATCTACTGAGGAGGGAGGGAAAAAATGAAAATAAATCTTTATTTTTGAGCTCTTTTCAATTTCTCAAAGACTATGTGGAATCAACCAACATTTTTTTTGTATTCTTCAAATATGATTGCCGGCGGATCCGCAAAACAAGCAATAAAAAAGTCTGGCCTAACATGCGTCTTTGGAATGTGGGAGGAAACTGGAGCACCCGGAGTAAACTCACGCAGACACAGGGAGAACAAGTAGACTCCACACAGAAAGGACCCAGGCCGCTCTCCACTGAGCCACCATGCTGCATATTACAACAAAATTTGTGTAGAACATAAATAAAAACAAAATACACTACAAAGACAATATATTTAATGTTCAAACAGATAAACTTAAGTGTTTTTTGCAAATATTCACTAATTTTTAATTTTATGCCTGCAACATGGGCCAAAAGAGTTGGGACAGGGGCAACCAAAGACTGGGAAAGTTGAGGAATGCTATAAAAACACCTGTTTGGAACTTTATACGGGTGAACAGGTTTATTGGAAACAGGTCATTGTCATGATTGGGTATAAAGGGATCATCCCCGAAAGGCTCAGTTGTCACCACTTTGTAAACATCTGTGTGGGCAAAAAATCCAACAGTTTAAGAACACCATTTCTTATTGTGCACTTGCAAGTAATTTAGAGATTTCATCATCTACAGTCCATAATATCATCAAAACATTCAGAGAATCTGGAGAAATCTTTGCAAGTAAGCGGCAAGTCCAAAAAACAACATTGAATGCCCATGACCTTCGATCCCTCAAGTGGCACTGCATTAAAAACCGACATCATTCTGTAATGGATGTTATCACATGATCTCAGGATCTCACTTCAGATAAACATTATCAGTGAACACAGTTCATCTCTCCATCTACAAGTTAAAACTCTACCAAGCAAAACAAAAACCAAATATCAACAACAGCCAGAAACTCCAAAGTGTCCTGTGGTCTGATGAGTTCACATTTCAAATTGTTTTTGAAAATCATGGACGTCGTGTCC
>JAUZSU010134526.1:0-16247 GCA_034780255.1 Parotocinclus maculicauda
GGCAAAACCCTTGTTGGCAAGCACAACAGTCAGACGTTTTTTGTAGTTGATGATGAGGCTTGCACACATGTCAGGAGGAATTTTGGTTCACTCCTCTTTGCAGATCATCTCTAAATCATTACGATTTTAAGGCTGTCTCTTGGCAACTCGGACCTTCAGCTCTTCCCATAAGTTTTTTAAGGGATTAAGGTCTGGAGACTGGCTAGGCAGGGGTGACTTTGTGGGCACTGCAGGATTTTAATCCATTACAGTGTAATGTTTTACCAATGGTTTTCTTGGTGACTGTGGTCCCAGCTGCCTTAAGATCATTAACAAGTTCCCCCGTGCAGTTTTAGACTGATTTCTCATCTTCCTCATGATCAATGATACCCCATGAGGTGCGATTTTGCATGGAACCTCAGATCGAGGTCGATTGACAGTCATTTTCTATTTCTTCCATTTTCTTACAAAGTCACAAACAGTTGTCTCCTTCTCACCCAGTGTCTTACTTATGGTTTTGTAGCCCATTCCCAGCCCTTGTGCAAGTCTATGATCTCGTCCCTGACATCCTTAGAATGCTCATTGGTCTTGTGACAATTTAAGACAGCTGTCTTTAATGTAGGTAACAAGTTTATTAGGAGTGTCTAACTAGTCTGTAGGAGCCAGAACTCAAGAACAGAATGTTTGGTAGGGGATCAAATACTTATTTCTCTCTGCAACTTGCACGTAAATTTATATATTTAATACTATACATATATATACACAGTCGAATCCGGTTAATTGGACCACCGGTTAATGGGACCAAATCCTAAAGTACCGAAACAAATCCTATTATTAACATGTAATGTTATTCGCTTATTTGGACCAAAATTCCACCTAATCGGACCAAAGAACGTGAGAGAATAAAAATAAGAAAAAGAAGCCACAAGTCACCACCTAACGATCAGCGATTTATGGGAGGATTCCTGTGCTCTCCGGAAGAATTTATGCTTTTATCAAATGTCAGGAAATCCGAAAAGTTGTGTTGACAAGAGCAAAACCAGCGGCAGGTGAACTCACCCACCACTTTCTTACCTGCAACAAAGCACCCAGTAGCCAGCAGCGTGGTTATTGGATGCATCTGCATCTCCGCTTTTCGGGTAATTGAAGTCAAGCATAAACACGAGTGTCCGCCAGCACGTGCAAGGAATGCCATCAGAACGCTTTAGTCAGTGAACTGTGCGTCTTGTCTCCCCTGCCAAAATGCCACAGCGGGACTTGACGTTAGCTAAAAATCCTGGATAAGATCAAGCAACAACTATCAAACACTAGTCAGCGTCGGTTGGTGGAAATTACCGTCTTGGCAAAGACGACAATTGTGCGTTTCAATGAACAAAGTTTGGTTAAGCAACAGTAGTTCTTGTTTGTATGTTCGCTTTACGTGTAAATCGCACAATAAAGGTTTAATAAACAATTAATATGTTACATAGCATGTCCCGTCTTGTACCATAGGGCATGTTCGTTTAATCGGACCAGCTGGTTATTAGGACCAAAACCACTGCGTCCCGATGTGGTAGCGGAATCGACTGTGTGTGTGTATATATATGTATATGTGTGTTTGTGTGCGTGCGTGTTTGTGCGTGTGTGTGTTTTACAGTCGGTGGGTGCGACTCTTATTTGGTAGAGAGTTTCCACTGCACGACTTGCTGGTGGTCTGGGATGCACTGTTTGCTGACAGCATCACACTGGACTTGGTGGACTATGTTTTCGTAGCTATGCTGCTCTACATCAGAGATGCATGTGAGTTTGTAGCTCGCATTTTTATCTCGGTTAAGTCCATAAATAAGTAATGTTACATAACTGTAAATGTAGTCAATAATAAAATGTTATGAGTGACCAATTATACAAGACCTCATTAACTCTACAATAGAGAGCAGCAAGTTAACAAACTGTCAGAACCGTACACTGTAACATTACTGAAATAACTGATTTACAAACATCTTTTAGTCTCAATCACACTTAGTATTAACATGGCAATGATACATGAGGATAAAGTGTTAGACTGTGAGAGTTTGGTCTTAAAAGGCAGTATGAGATGATTGAAATCAAATGTGTGAATTCGAGTCGAGTTGTCTAATTCGAGTATAAACAGCTTTTGCTTGTTTAGGGAGTTACACACCTGGAAGCTGTAATTCAGCTCTTAATTTGGTCCTGATTAAACTTATACACCAGAAATACATTCAATATGCTCATTAAATCACTTTTCACTACTGGAACTGCATTTTTGTTTGCTTTATTAATTGCTGTGATTTTTTTACGAGCTTTATACAAACAGCCTCAATGACAGGGCCAAAACTTTGACCATTTGTTACCCTGCCAGATTTTTTAAAACTTATTAAAATGTGAAAATGAAAGAATATAAACATGTAGTGATCAGTGTTGATTAAACGTAATTGCGTGTATGGGAAACACAGCGGTATCTTGGATCTTTACTCAGTATACTGGTGCAGTGATATTCCATATAACTTTGCAAAGTACAGTACATAATGTGGTGTTCCGAAAAAGTCCAGATTGCATAACTTGCAACACACATCTGTAAATTTGTAATAAGGTGTGGTTTATTTTATAATTCTTATATTAGTGATTGCCAGCAACTTTCAGACATGTCTTGGTCTCCTGATGCACTACCCACCTGTTGGCGACATCCACTCTCTTCTGCAAAAAGCTCTGTTCCTGAGAGACCCAAAGGTATCTGCTTTCACATCATGTTCTCATTTAAAGCTCTGTGTAAGTTATGTCATAATCAGTAATAAAAATGGATTATCAATAAATGGGAGAAATGCCAGTGTTTAAGGCTATGCTCACATTATAAGCCATATTGCTTAAGTACGATTTTTTGCTCAGATCGGATTTGGCTTGACGGTCACACTTACAAATGTAAGTGACTTGTATCTGTCCCTGAAACTTCTTGCATACGCACATTGATTCACGTATATACTTTGTTTCCGTCACCAGAAACAAAAAAACATCATATTTGGGAGATACTTTAATATACAAGTGTGTAATGGATGCATCAGCACCATATGTGGAAGGCATTTTGCTCGAGTGGACAGAAACAGCTCACCTGATGTACATACTCAGGTTAAAAAAGTCCAGCCGACCGCAACGTTGATTTCATTTGGCAAACTTTCACCTCCTTTTACTTATCCATGAGATTCATGTGTTTTTTGCCATTGTAGCCACCTACGTTTGTAGCCGCGGTTTGCCATTTGTTTGTCAGTTGTTTCAAATACAACTCCATTTCGGTAGGTTCTTTACAACTTTGATTGAATAGAATAATTTCCCCATATATAAAAAAAATCAGCAACTTCTTTGTCCTTCCAATGACTTGTCATTCTTCTCCTCTGTTGCTGTTTTGCTTCGCTGCTGGACAGCACCGAGCGCATGTGTGCAAAAAGATGCCTGAAATCCGATCTGGTAATGTGAACGTAGCCTATGGTGATGCCTGTACCAGGTGTATATGTAGTGTTGTCTGGGACTAATTTTGTATAAGTACCATAATTAAAGAATAGTGCTGTATGTTAAGGCTGAAAGATGTCTAAAACTTCCAAGAATGTGTTAAATGGTTTGAACTTTGTCAGTAGATTAAGTTTATTTTAATCTTGATTGCCACCTCTCGTGCCTCTTTTGCATTGCGTTTTTGTTTTGTTTTTTACATACAGAACAATCCAAGGCCAGTCAACTATCAGTTCCAACAAAACCTTGACTACTACAAAACATGTGGTGCTGACCTTGTTGACAGGGCACGGTAAGTTGTGGATAATAATGGGATTTTAAAAATAAAACATGCTTAAATTCATATAGAGTGTAAGTAATGTACGCTCGATTCTTGCCATTCGTTTGTTCTAGAAGGCTTGTAGAGTATTTCATAATTTCTATAATGTAAATTGAATTAATTTGTTCCAGACCCCAAAATCCACACTGTTGGGCATTATATGGATTAATGGATTTAATTGCATTGTACATGTGCTCCCTGATTTATGATGGGGTTCTGTTCTGAAAAATTCATAAGGAGTTCAATTTGTAATGTATATACTAAAGTTTTTACCGTATAATTTTACACGTTAACGCTCGCATTGACCTACAGCTTTTAAAAAATAATAAATCATGTAATTTTATGAGAAATGGATTTAAAGTGAAATGTGACAGTAAAACAATTACTAAATTGGTGAACTCTGGGCACTAGCTGCTAATTCTAGCTACCCAGCCTGAAAGCAAAGAGGATTCAGTTCTTGTTTTTCTTTTTGTTGGCTCTTATCACTAACTATTTTAACACCCATAGGGACTTATTTGCACTAACAATACAGTATTGTATATTTAAAAAAATAGGGGAAAATAGCAGAGGTCTTCACTGAGCAAGGGCTATTATGTGCCTCAATCACTGTGTACTGAGTCTTGAATTGTGAATTTTGAATCATGAATTGACTTTTGGCTGAAAATTATTTTCTAGTCAACGTGTCGAGAACTGAGGTGGTCAAGAACCAAGGTAGCACTATATGTTCTATTTAGCTCTCAGTCACCTTAGTGGTATGTTATTAACAATGCAAGGCAGAGTGAACACAAATTGTGCATAGTAAAATAGATTTTACTTAATTGCTTTAAGCTTTTTGCCATGCTGAAAAGGATTGCACATTATACCGATTTGATAATTGCTACCAAATGTTATTTTGAATAGTTTTGATTATATTCTAGTCATCAAACAATATTTACCAAAAATTTTCACTTGTCCGTTTTCTATGTTTACTTTGGAACATACACTTGAAATTTCTAAACCATAGTTATCCTTTAGTTAGCACTCAGTCTTAATTTGGTATTTTGGTTCCTTTTCTCTATTCCTTTTCTCTTTTTTCTCTTCTGCAGTGTTAGTACTAAAGCAGCTCCTCTCAACATCAACAAAGTCTCCAGCTCTCTGCTCAACTTTGGCAGGAAACTCATTGCTCCCATGGGCGGTGGCTCCATCGGTGTTTCACCCATCAACAGTGAGGTGATTTCGGCTCCGTCCCCACAAGCCCAGCCACCTCGACTGTTGGCCGAGCATCCTCCGAGTGCTTCATCCTCTCGTATGCAATCGTATGCTCAACAGCGCCTCCTGAAGTCTGAGAGTGTGCCTGTGCACCTCAGTAAAGGTCAGCGCATCTTTACAATGTTAGGTTTGCTATACCAGTATTAAATTCAGAAAGTGTATGTCTTTTTCATAATCATCCATGCTGTAGCATAGCAGAAACAGTTGCAACACTTCCATAGGCAACAAATTGTATAATATTGTTTGCTGTTAAAACCGTTATGGAGCGCTGCATAGAACTGCATCGCCAAATGGTATACTGGGTTCAGCTCGCTAACTAGTTAACCAGGTAGTATACCAGTCTGTTAACAGCTGGGAGAGGCTCCATTGCTATGGTAGATTAAAGAACATAAAACAGATGGAGGACAAAGAAGATGGCACTGAAGATGGAAAACTGTCTGCAGTTCGCAAATCTTGCACAGTCCAAAAAGACTATGTTAAAAAATTTGTTGACCTAGTCTTAGTCCATAATCTCAGCAGAATAACAAGTGTATGCGATTACAGTTGTCAGATCCGGTGCTGTTAAGTAGCAGCATATAGATACAGGTTATAGCGATGTTCAAAGTCTGAATGTTTGTTTGAATTGGGCGTGAAAAACTTCAATGTCTGAATTGGTAGAATAAAGAAGTGTTTAAATTCTGTGGCTCCACTATAGCAGAAATCCAGTTGATAGAGATTGGTATAGAGCAATTATTTAAAAACTGAATTAAATTCCATCTACATTTTCCATGTACTCCTAACTCTTGTGAATTGTGGTAGCAGCCACGGTACTGGACCAGAAAGTCCAGTATTCAATTCCCACTATTACCAAGCTGTTACTGTTGGGTTCTTAAGCAAGGCCCTTAATCCTCGATTGCTTGAATTATAGAATATATCAGTTATAAGTCACTCTGAATAAAGGGCATCTGCTAAAATTACAAAAATGTAAATAAGTCTAGACTAAGCTACAAATCTATGTAAAAGCACAGCTCCAGTCTTATAAAAGTCCTGTGACATACTGTGAAACAGCCATAATCTAAGGGGTTGTGTGTGTGTGTGTGTGTGTGTGTGCGCGTGCGTGCGTGCGTTTGTGTGCGTGCGTTTGTGTGCGTATGTTTGCGTATATATATAATCTCACCCTGGAGTACCAGCTGCTTTTAGTAAATATTTCCATTTTTAAGTTAGTAATGCAGAACTACTTCGCACACTAACAACGATATTTACAGATGTGCTATGTAGCCGTCTCACTCTACTATTTGTTAGACATAGGTTCTGCTGGATTATCTCAAAACCGTCCTCCCAGCCAGATACACCCTGAAATGCCAGGTAACTGCTTAAGTAGCGGCTGCATCCGCTCCGTTTCTCTGTTTTTGTACCGCTTAATGTAGTGTGTAGAAGCATGCTTTCACAGCGTTACGCTTTCACGTGTCATTTTGCCCAATCCCCATGTTGCATCTCTCCAGTGTAAGTAGCATGTGAATTGAATGTGTTACAGCTTTCACTCTTTCCAGCATGGGCCCTCTTTCTTCATACTGCATGTTCAATCTTTTTAATTTGAAGCAAATGCTGGGTAGACGGAGTATATTTAAGTAATCAGTGAAGTGCTTTGGAAAGGTTGATTTGTTTAAAGTGCATACAAATTTTACTAAACTTTATGAATGTTAGTTTGAACTTCCTTAGTACTATTGTTTATGATGGTGTGGAAAGATTGATATTCAATTATTAACAGATACGTGGGGTTTTTTTTAACGTTTCGACTATGATATCTTAGTTATTTAACAATATCAATTATGAGAGAGAGAGAGAGATTGTTAGATATTGATAGATGTTAAGTTCATCACAGTATTCAAACGTCATTGTGAATCATTGGCATTAAAGACAGCTCAACAATTAACTTGCTCGTCTGTGAACAAACCATCATGTAGTAAATGAAGATTATGACTTTGGGAGTCCTTTGTCCACAACAAGATCATTCTGCCTCACAACATGAAAAGCAACAGATATTAAGACATACCTTACCATACAGGGACTGTGGTAACCTAGCGGTTAAGGTACTGGACTCTGGACCAGAAGGTCTAGGGTTCAAATCCTACCTCTGCCAAGCTTCCTCAGTTGGATCTAATATTGTTAGTTGGAATTAATATTTTTAATAGATTTTTATAAATGTTGTGATTTTTTTTTTAATGTAAAAGTTCATCAAATACATGTATATGTACATGTTAACTATACCATCCGCAATATATTTTTTGAAAACCCACGATGCACAGACACACACAGGTTATTGATATAAGGACAATACACACAACAATTAGAAAAAAAACAAATTTTCCATAACCACTGTATAAGCAAGACACGTATATTTAAAAAAAAAATCTGTATAAGACATTGATTTTTGTTCACGTGTGTGTTTGTACGTGTGTTAGACAATCATCGGTGGTGGACACCGAAGGTAACAGGGACGCTCCCTGGAGCAAGAGATGGTCACTCTGCCTGCGTCCTTAACAAGGATATGTACATCTTCGGGGGATACGAACAGCTGGTGGGTCTCAAGGGTCACATATCCTTTTAGTTCTTAGAAGTTGTTGGTCATCACATCAATTATCCCTTTAATACAAACAACAGTTGGATTGTTCATAACATTTTATTACAAACATTTGACTGGCATTATATCAACTATCTCAATACATTCTGTGTGCGCATGTGTGCGTGTGCGTGTTTGTGTGTGTTGTTCCAGGCCGACTGTTTCTCCAACGACATACACAAGCTGGACACGACCACCATGGGCTGGACATTAATTAAAACTAAAGTGAGTAATGCGTAATCTATTTGTACACACAGTGATGATGCAGCTCAGTTTATAAAAAAAATCTAATTAACAAATCTACATGTGCTGAATGGCAACAGTTTCTTTCCTGTATCTGGTACTTAATGAAGTACTGATTAGTGATCACCTCAACCGAGTCTTATTTATTAAGGAAAAATACAAAACACACGACAGATGTGTTAAAAAGTTAAAACATTTGTGTTTTTTTTAAAGAAATAAATATAAAAGGGCAGCACGGTGGCTCGGTGGGTAGAACCGCTGCCTCACAGTAGGAAGGTCATGGGTTCAATGCCAGGATGGAGCGGCCTGGGTCCTTTCTGTGTGAATCTGCATGTCCTCCCCATGTCTGCGTGGGTTTACTCCGGGTACTTCGGTTTTAGGTGTTAGTTTAATTTGTGTCTCTAAAGTGGCCCTTAGTGTGTGACTGTGTGCATGACTGTGTGTGTGCCCTACGATGGATTGGCGTCCCATCTAGGATTGTTCCTGTCCTTGCGTCCTGAGGATGTGAGCCTGAGTTGAGCCACAAGCTCGAATAATGTCTGTAAAATTCAGGAAAGCAACTCTGACTCAAAGGGTAGCACCGCTGTCTCACAGCAAGAAGGTCCAGGGTTCAATCCCAGGGTGGAGCGGTCTGGGTCCTTTCTGTGTGGAGTCTGCATGTCCTGCCGTGTCTACTGGGTTTTCTCCCGCAGTGTGTTAGGTTAATTGGTGTCTTTAAAGTGGCCCTTAGTGTGTGTGTGTGTGTGAACCCTACAATGGATTCGCGCCCTGTCTAGGGTTCAGAGTTTCTGGGTGGGCACCGGCTGGCCCGCAACCCCGTGTGAATTAAGCAGAAGGTAAAGAATGAATGAATATAAACTTGTTTGTTTTTTATTATTAATGGAGGTCTCAACTTCCTTTGTTATTTTGACCAGTTGTCATTTAAAGTGAATTCATGCTTTTGCAATTGCTGCAAAGAAATGTATTATTTATAGATTAAAACAAAAATGTGTAATTTCACTCAAACACGTACAATAAATACAAATGGTAAAACCAGAGATTTCCAGAGCTGTATGTAAAATAAAGTTCATTTATTAAGTTGTACTATTTTAAATGATCTATTATAATTAACCAATGAATAAAATGAAAGGTTAGTTTCTAAACAGATTTGAGGGACATGGAGTCAGAGGTAAGAAGCCATTCAGACCACTGTCAGCTTTCACTGCTTTAAAGGACTACTCCTTTAGGAGGAATTTGTTTTGCACGAAAAAACAGATGCGATTTTTGACGTAGTTAAGTGCTACCTTTTTTGTCTAAACACTCCCTGTCTGCTTTTGCTTTTTTTTAAATTCCTGTCTCTTAATGTGTCACGGAGATGTCGCCATGTCTTTTTCACAACAAAGACGAGTGAATGAATGAGCAAAGATTAGTGTAGGAAGCTCTAGTTTTTTCTCTGTTTTTTTTTGTGTGCCTATAAGCCGACAGGAATGCACTTAAATAAACAAGAAAACAATGTTTGTCAGTTTTAGATTATATACAGTAAATTACACACCAATGAAAAAAACGTTACCTCCTGGTAGTTATTAATGTTTAGGTATTGGCACATGTCCCTCTTGGAAGCTGCCAGTCTCTTTGTACGAATTGAAACTAACGATTATTGATGTGTAAATCTGGCGTTCTTTGTTATGCGTTCTTCACACTGTTTATCACATACACAGATGTTCTCAAGTTTCAGAGGATCTCTGTGAAATCGATTAACAATCTTCTGATTCATATCAGAGCATTTTTTAAACACAAGCACTCGGGTAACGAAAGCATGCATGTTATTATTATCGAACACTAAATCTCAGGCTGACATATTAGCATAAGTACTGTATATACCAGTCAGTCAGGTTTGTAAGTACTAATCATGTGTGCCTGTCTGTGTGTTCCTGTGCGTGCCTGTGCGTTTGTATGCCTGTGTGTGCCTGTGTACGTGTGTGTGCCTGTGTACGCCTGTGTGCCTGTGTGCCTGTGTGCCTGTGTGCGCGCGTGTGCGCGCGTATGTATGTGTGTGTATATATATGTGTGTGTGTGTGTATATGTGTGTGTATATGTGTGTGTATATGTGTGTGTATATGTGTGTGTATATGTGTGTGTATATATGTGTGTATGTGTTTATATGTGTGTGTATGTGTGTGTATGTGTGTGTATGTGTGTGTATGTGTGTGTGTGTGTGTGTGTGTGTGTGTGTGTGTGTGTGTGTGTTTATTTATGTACAGGGAACCCCAGCGCAGTGGAGAGATTTCCATTCAGCGACGATCATCGGCAGTAAAATGTTTGTGTTCGGCGGGCGGGCGGATCGGTTCGGTCCCTTTCACTCTAATAACGAGATTTACTGCAATAAGATCCGAGTGTACGACACGGAAACCAACAGCTGGCTGAACACGCCAACCAATCAGATTCAGCCTGAGGGTCGTCGCAGCCACTCAGCATGTAAGTTAACTTACCACGATCACATTTATCTTGCGCTGTCACGACAACCAATCGAGATTAGTCTGAGGGTCACCACAGCCACTCAGCACATGAGCTCATTAACCACAGTTCCAACCTGTCACAACAATCACAACGTTGTCTAATTCTCATTGTTTCAGATGGTCCTGATTAAGATACCCTCAGTATTATTAATCACTGTTACATAATTCTTATTCAAGCCCTTTGAATGAGGAACTAATTATACCTATGGTATGCTGTAGAACTACTAACTGCTTAGTGGACTTGTAGTTTTGACACTGCTGGTAGTCAAACCGGTAAGACCTGTTTTTTTTTCTTGTTTGTTTGTTTGGGGTTTTTTTGTCCCAGTGAATTATACAGTGACTTCCAAATATATTGGCACCCCTTAAGAATAATGTTGAAAAAGTTTCTTTATGTTTTTATTACAGTATTTATTAGAGTGTATGGAAAATGCTTTAATAAAATCTGACCTTACAGGACTGAAGCTGTTATTTAGCGGTCAAGAGAAATAGTATGAAAAAAAAGATGTTTGCATAATTTGTTTAAAAAATGTTGGGTAATTATGGTGTTATTATGACTTAACACTAGTAAGTGTAAAATATTCTTTGCATGTTCTTTAGTTGCATATAACGGCGAGCTGTACATATTTGGAGGATATAATGCTCGACTGGACCGGCACTTTAATGACCTGTGGAAATTTAACCCAGGTAAGAATTCACACACACACACACACACACACACACACACACACACACACAGAGTAAGTAGTACATCAGCCAGGTATATTTCTTGGAGGTGTGTATGGGGTTTTTATCATGTCGGAATACTGCCCAGTACCTAGTTTCTAAATGAGCTGTAGCTCCCCACAACTGGCAACGCTCATACAGCCCCAAATCATGACATTACCACCACCATGCTTCACTGTAGGTAACACACACTTGTCTTTGTACTCCTCACCTGGTTGCAGCTACACGCGCTCGACATCATCTGATCCAAATAAGTTTATCTTGGTCTCATCAGACCACCCTCCTTGGTTCCAGTAATCCATGTCCTTAATGTGCTTGTCTTCAGCAAACTGTTTCTTTTGAATCATCTTTAACCTTCTGGGACGAAAGCTATGCAGACCAGTTTGATACAGGGTGTGGAGTACGGTCTGAGCACTGACAGGCTGACCCCACCCCACCCCTTTAACCTCTACAGCAATGCTGGCAGCACTCCTACATCTATTTTTAAAAACCCAACCCCTGGATATGACACTCAGCTTCTTTGATCGATCTTAGTGAGGCCTGTTCTGTGTGGAACCTGTCCTGTTAAATCACTTTGTGGTCGTGACCACTGTGCTGCCACTCAATTTCAGGGTGTAAACAATCTTTTTATAGCCTAGGCCATATTTATGTAGAGTAACAATTCTTTTTTTCAGATGCTCAGATAGTTCTTTGCCATGATGTGCCATGTTTACCTTCCAGTGACCAGTATGAGGGATTGTGAGAGTTATACACCAAAACTTAACACGCCTGCTCCCCATTCACACCTGAGACCTTGTAACACTAACGAGTCACTTGATACAGGGGAGGGAAAATGGCTAAATTGGGTACTATTTGGCCATTTTACTTAGGGGTGTACTTACTTTTGTTGCCAGTGGTTTAGACATTAATGGCTGTGTGTTGAGTTATTTTGAGGGCACAGCAAATTTACACTATTATACAAGCTGTAGACTGACTGCTTGGCTTTGAACCAAAGTGTCATATCTTCAGTGTTGTCCCATGAAAATGTATAATATAACACTTACAAAATGTGAGGGGTGTACTGACTAAGATACTGTATATTAAAGATGATTTCAAAATATTTTTATCTCGTTTTCTCGAACGGTTGAGAAAATTGTTTTATTAACCTGTTTTGCTTATGGGAAGGACATGGTTTTTTAATGCTAGTCCGAGCCCATGTTTATGCCAAGACCAGTCGCTGTGATCTTCTTCTTTCATTATGCTGCCTTCTATATCACCTAAATGTACTTAGTATATCCATATGATACATATTTAAAGGGTCCCACATAATCCCAAAGTGGTCTGTAGATGTCATTAAGCAGCCAGCAACATTAAACTTGATACCTTTAAAGTTGAATTCAAATCAACATAACGTGCAAAAGAACAAGTTCCCCTGTTATTATAAGCTATTTCTGATTTAGACTTGAGCAGTCACAAGATGGCCGCAGTAGTACAACCAATTTTGTGAACTTTATGAAAAGAACTACATGAAACGTGTGGACCTTTGCCTGAATGCTTTGACTGGACTCAATAATGATTATATCTTTATCTTCTTGAGGCTCTCCTGCTATGAGTAGTTGTTTAGCCTTAATAATGGACTTTAGTGTACTGCAACCTGATGTACTTTTGCTGTTTATAGAGAAATAGTATGTCCCCCACAGGGTTAGTTCTTAATAGAGTCCTGCTCACAGCAACGCCATTGAATCCGGCACTGGATACTGAGCAATTCATGGTTATCTGTCTATTCTTTCAGAAAGCTACTTGTAAGTAATGTTCATCAAACACCCACAGTGTTTGTGTTTTGTCCTTAAACTGTACTTTCTGTCTTCGCTCAGTTTCTTCTAACATCTTTTGAACCCTCAAAATGGCATACTGCAATTACAGGTCTGTTAATACACCCACTCATCTTACAAATTATATTTATGTGATTTAGTAGACTCTCATACCCAGAACAACTAACTGTTGATACATTCTTACAATTCAAGCATTTGTGGGTTAAGGGTCTTGCTCAAGGACCCAATGGGTACAAGTATATAATCCTGTATATACCACCGTTATATACATGAAGTTTATAAGCATTAAACATTTTTGTATCATTGTCAAGTCTGATATTTAGCACATTTGTCTCAGCAAGACAACAAAATATGTAGTTAGAGATGTTAAGAATCAGAAGGTAACACACCCAAGAGAAATCACATGATCAAGTGGTAGCAGTTTTAATAGTCATGGTACCATATGTCAACAATGGACAAAACAGTGGACGTGTAGATGTGGACACTTTACAGTTGCTATGTGCCTTGGAGGTACTACCATAAAAATAATCACAGAATTAAACAGACACAGCCCAACGGTATAACCAGAACTTAGTAAAGCTGTAGTTCATGCCAGGTCTGCCATAGGAAATCCTAGTGACTAGGTCCTCGTCCATGTTTGTGAACCTCCAACAAATATGAGGCAGTTTTACAGGAGCATGTGTACGCTATGGTGTAATTATACTCCTGCTGACGTTTCAAATTGCAGGTTAATAATGGTCCCATACATAAGAGTACTGATATCATTATTCTAGAGTGGTTTGGAGCACAAGGCTGACATTATACACTATCCATAATCCACTGGAGAGCATGACTCAACTGGACGAACCCCTAAAGACAGAAGAAATACAGGCGCCAAGACTCTTCACTACACAGTATCCAGGTGGTGGAATGAAATTTCTCTGGTGGTCTGAAAAACTTAAAGTTTCTCAAAGTCTTTCCAGTAGTGACTGAAGATTAACCTATTCATCCAGCACTTCAGTAAGGAGAGCTGCCTCGCAGCTCCAGAGACCCATGTTTGAGCCGACTGGGCCGCTAACTGTGTGGAGTTTGGACGTTCTCTAATTGTGTCATTCGGTTTAATCCAGGTTATCCAGTTTCTTCCTACATTCCAAAGATAGACCTCAAAAGTGTTCATGTTTGAATAAGTGTGTGTGTGTGTGTGTGTGTGTGTGTGCCCTGTGATGGACTGGTGCCCTGTTCAGAGTTGGAGCCCCATTGCACCCTGTGCTGCCAGATAGAGACCCCTTGCAACTGAACTGGATTGATGGATTCTTTCTTAATGACATTGTTTATGTTCTTATTTTTACATCCAATAACCGCTAAAAGTGTTTTACTGAAGCTGCGTTCATATACTGTATGCTATTTACCCTAACATGAGAATACAAAGCACTTATGTAAGTCACTCTGGATATTGGTGTAAGTCAAATGCTGTCAGCTTAAATGTAAAATTAACCAAAGACAAATATTTATTGCCCACTCTTTTCTCCATCTTAGTTTTTCTAAATTAATTAAATCCCAGACTGAATTACTGCTAAAATCACAGCGTATCCCTTTAACATTCGAAAACAGGAAATAAAATGTGAACAAAACCCTGTCTCGCTAATAAACACATAAATGTAGCTAATGAAACTAGAAACAAACACAGAATGTGTGAATATAATATAATATCATTTATATCTGATATCTCATGAAGTTATTCAGTCATCCTCCATTAAAATCAGGTGGGGTTTCCTTTGTGAAAACTTTGCTAATAAACCTCTTGTTTGTGTGAGTTAGCAAAGCCCGGCTGCTTCTGCTAGTACGTGTAACACACTTTCACTGCTTATTAAACAGCGGCGTCACAATTTACTCTCCTCCAGCAATCAGTGTGCACTCTTTATCATCAGTAGGACATGTTGGAGTGCATAAAGAAAGCTTTTATAGCCGAGGGCTGGCAGGAAATTAAGATTTAGCAGTCTAGAAAGCCTCATGCTCTCATACTGACTTTAGTATTTCACTCATACTGTAGAAAAGCAGGAAAAAGAATTTCAATCCTGACTGGAGGCTGGTGGGTTTTAAAATATGGGAAGCACATATTTTCAAATCTGAGAATTGCATTTTACTGGTAATATCAGTATATTGTCGTGTTTTCTATATCCCTGCAGGTAGTTGTATTGCCTAAAGTTGTCTTATTTTAAAAACATCTTTTTATTTTAGGTTCATAAATATTGTAAATAAGAAAAAATGCCAATTGGAAACCTTGCCATGAGAGGTAACCTGACTGCAGTGTGTCCTACACATATCGCTGGTTTGTTAGTGTCCCTCATATCACTACTGGGGGTGACTGACTGTCATATGCAACGGCTCCCCAGATCATCACTCCAGCATTATGGGCAGTGTGTTGCTCCACAGAAAAGGCAGAAAAGAAGCACTCAACGAGAGTCCTCCAACCTGACCATTGCAGAATCCCAAACAGAACTTGGATTTGTCACTAAAGGCAATACTGTTCCATTCCATACAGTAGCTGTCCAGGTTTCTTGTTCACGAATCAACTGCAAACAAAGGCAACTTGCTGTCAATGGCAGAACACGCAATGGGCACTGGGACAACAAACTTTCTTCTGCTAATCTTCAGGAAATGGTCTGAGCCGAGATAGGGGTGTGTAATGAAGGTGCCACCAATGTCTTAATGGTGGACAATGAAAATGTAGTAGCTGCTTGTGCTTGTCAGTGGATCAAATTGGTCCTGTCTACTGGTGGTCCGCCTGGGCCATTCAGAGCCCACTCGCTGTTAGTGCATGTCCTTACAAAACCACTGCTCTCAACTCCTAACAGCTAGCTCAGAATAGCCTGGAGGACGTGCAGCTTACTGAAACAGCCACCCTCTTTACTCAGTGCAGTGATGCACACCTTCTCAAAAAAGACTCAAGTGACCAAAATGGATGTATTGTAGAGGCATGTCTAGCAGTCAGTGGACTCTCACTAAGAGGTACACTACCCGAGAGTGGCTTCTGTTAGGCTTTTTATAGGCAGCGGGGGAAGTACTTTACGCCCTCTCGTAGCAATACCCAGTGTCTAATCGGACCACACCTGTAATATTTAACATATTTGCTTGAGATAGAACAGTCTTGCAGAAAGGAAGAGGATTCTGTTCATGTTAGTAGTATATCTTAAAGTAATCTTAATCTTAAAGGAATAATACAGATTGAATTGCAGTACAGTTGATTCTGGTTTATTGGACCACCGGTTAATAGGACCACCGGTTAATAGGACCACCGGTTAATGGGACCAGCCGCTTATTCGGACCAAATCCTAAAGTACCGAAACAAATCCTAT
>JAUZSU010134537.1:0-16242 GCA_034780255.1 Parotocinclus maculicauda
TGTGTGTGTGTGTGTGTGTGTGTGTGTGTGTGTGTGTGTGTGTGTGTGTGTGTGTGTGTGTGTGTGTGTGTGAGTGTTTGTGTGTGTGTGTTTGATTCCTGTCAGGATAAGTCAGTAGAAGGCCCTTATTCAGTGAAATCCCTGCAGAGAGAAGTGCAAAAACATTCCTCCCTTCTCACACATTTCATGCTGTCTCTATTTTTCAGACTGCTTTACAAATCCAAAGAGGCTTATATACACTGAAGCTATACTATAGTTTATAACACTGGAGTTACTATGAATTAACCTTTATTTTTTTTTCATTATGTTTGTAAAAATACAGGAATACAGGAAACCTTGGAATTTAAATTCTTTAGACACTGAATGGTCCATGCAATGAGTCTCATTCTCATACCACATAAATTGTTGCAGTTGTGCATCTGGACCTTCCGCCTTTTTAATACCCTAGATAGATTTTGTATTAAGTAACCAAGTCAGTTTCTAAGCAATCTAACTCACAGGACAGGCTTAAGTTTACAAAAGAACAAGAGGCTCTTGTGTTTTGGGGAATGTTGTTTTTCCGATCCCATAATTGAACATACCAGTGCACTACATATTACATACAGCTCAAGAAAAAACAATTTACTTGTTTTGCTTTATAGTAAAACATGTTCCAGCTGTGCTAACACATTTACTACATTTACTATAATAAACAATTAAGCAATTAGCTATTTCTATTTACCTTTATGATTGTTATGACAGTAATGTAATGGCTGCTGATAATGTTATTTTCTGAAACGTATTTATTTGTTTAAAGTTACCCCAGGCTGCCCAGGCCCAGCCAGCCCCTCCTGTGTCTCAGCCGGGACTGCTCAGAGTGCCGCACAGTCAGAGTCCACTTCGGCAAGCCTCTTCATCCTCCTCAACGTCCTCGTCCTCAGCTCTCAGCGTGGGTCAGCTTGTTAGCAGTGAGTAACCATTGTGAACTACATTTGGTCACAGTTATGGATGTCCACTTCTTCTCACACTCAGCCTCTCATTCACACATGCACACACACATGTACGCCCAAAATTACAGGTTGGAGAACTGGTGGTTATCATATGCCAGACTCTGCTTGCCTTTGATGGTTTGAAAGGACATAATGGTATGAATATAGTCAAGTGTATAGTCAGAGGATCATAGTGTTCACATACTAGATACAGCAATAACGCTCTGTTCAATTCAGAAGACAAAGAACTACATTTCAGAGCAGGATCTTTCACAACACATGAAAGCCGATGCGTATCGAGGTATGCCTTTCACATGGCCAAGCACTCCGCTGTTATTTCATCCTCTTTTTGCCAGTAGCCAGTGTTCAGATCCTTTTTGTGCACTTTTTTTTCTTTGTGCGCATTAAAAATGTCATAAACAGAGGCTCGTGTGCCGAGTTGCTTAGCCACCGCATATAAATCACTCCCTGCTGCCTGTGACAGCCCCAGCGTGCCTTTAATAAACTGCTTTACTTAGATAAATTCTCATTTGTCACAGGCAATTGCCTTAAAGCCATTTCAAAGGCATCTGCGATGGAGTTTTGAATTCAATAAAAGGGAAGTCGTCATTGATCGACTTGTTGCGAACGCAGCCAATGGTCTGTTTCATATTTCTTTTCCCCCTTCTTCTGTGTCAAAATGTACATAATACTGCTGTCATTCTCTATTCATTTTGTCAATTTGCCTTTTATGCCGCACCATGTTTGCTGAGGCGTCCTTGGCTGGCACTGACTGCACATAATATAGGCTGAATGGAGGGGGGGGGAATCAGTGACCCAGAGCAACAAAAGAGGAATGTTTGGTTTTTATGCAATAAAGGAATGAAAACTTTACTGTCCGTGTTTGTCCCAAAGAATACTTGCAATATGTGCATGTCCAGTGTAAATCTATATTTAATAAACATGTGCTTTCGTGTGTGCACAAAGCACAGTAAAGTTCCATTCAAAGGGTGTGTTTGCATGTCCTAAAGTTCAAAACCCAAAATCAATTGCTCGTTCTACGTCATTACCGCGTGGTAGTTTGGTTATTTAAACATTTCCCTTCCTTGTACAGTTCACTTCTCTGCTATTCACTCTGTTTTGTTTTCGTCCCTGTCTGGTTTTCCACTTCCTTACATGTATCACGCCATTACTTTTTCCTGAATTTTGGACTGTTTGTATGCCAAAGTCTTAGTTTTGTTATTGCACTCAGTTCTCCAGTGTTTCTTAAAAATGCTCTGCTCTGTACTGGTTTCTGCCACTTTTTGATTCTACCTGAATATGACTGAGACCAAGTAAACAACAATGTTCACCTCTGTTAAAATGCCTCCGTAAAATACTAACTGCTGACATGCAACTTAAAATATTGATGGTTTTTAATTTTGCACTTATTTAAAACATGAATATATAATGCACACACACACGCTTGTGAGTGGCATGGTGGCTCGGTTGGTAGCAAGAAGGCCTCGCAGCAAGAAGGTCCCGGGTTCAATCCCAGGGTGGAGCAGCCTTGGTCCTTTCTGTGTGGAGTCTGCATGTCCTTCCCGTGTCTGCGTGGGTTTACTCCCGGTACTTTGGTTTCCTCCTACATTTCAAAGACAGGTGTGTTAGGTTAATTGGTGTCTCTAAAGTGGCCCTTAGTGTGTGATTGTGTGCATTACTGTGTGTGTGCCCTACGATGGATTGGCGCCTCGTCTAGGGTTGTTCCTGCCCTAGCGCCCAGAGTTGCCGGGTGGGTACCGGCTGGCCCGCGACCCCGTGTGGATTTAGAGGAAGATAATGGATCAATGAAACATGCACGTTTGCACTTTTGAACGTTCGGTAGTCCAAGGTTTACGTCTAGGGGACTATAGCATTACTATATCTGAAACGAACTGGTTTATTTATATACAACTAACATTTAATACTTCTAATCCTGTATATCAGTCCTTTCAAATAGTCAGCATTGAGGTTTGTCTATGTTCTTTCCTTCCCCTCAGACCCTCAGACAGCTCCGAGTGAAGTGGACGGTGTGAACCTGGAGGAGATCCGAGAATTTGCCAAAGCATTTAAAATCCGCCGTCTGTCTCTGGGTCTGACGCAAACTCAGGTGGGCCAGGCACTCAGTGCCACAGAAGGGCCTGCTTACAGTCAGTCTGCCATCTGCAGGTAAGATGGATTAAATGCTACGTTACTACAACGTACAAAACTGGGTTAGCAAAGTACACCTCGAAAAGTCTTATAGTAAAGAGAATCATTACACAGGTTTAGAAAATTGATCTGAGTAATACTTAAATAACTTTTTTTAATAATAAAATAATACATAATATAACTGTTAAATAACAAAAGCAATGAAGGCTATTACTATTGTTTATGGATAAATTACTCTTTTAATTGAGCTAGATTTCAGATGAGGCCAACATAAAGAAATCTATTTATTTAAGCAAAACAATATGAAAGTACATCTGTAGATAAACTATTTCTAACTAAATACATGCTAATTATTAAAATTATATCGTCATAAGCAAAGGCTTGGTATTTTAGGTATATGAAAATTTCTGCAATGACCAAGCATTATCTTTATAAGTATTACATTAATTTAATGTTAGTTTAAATTCATGTAAAACAATGCAGATATTAGTTCTAAAATAGTATAATAAAAACTCAGAGTGGTTCTTATCTAAACTCTTTTTTTAGAAATGGCCCCAGCCCTACAGCATGTAATATCTGTGTCCTATATTCATATTTAAACAGTGGTAATTAAGCTACTAAAGAGTACATACATAATTAAAAATCAGGTTTTAAATGTCCCATCCTTTTGCTCTTGTCTTCCTCACTGTACCATGTCTGTATGTAGTAGTCTGGTTACTTATGCAAAATACATTAGTATTACAAGAAGCACTTAAGGCACTTAATAATTACTAAGCTCTGCTGGCATGTATTCATCACATATTTAGCTAAAGAGACTGTGACAGGGCTAGATTTTTAATGAAAGGTTTGCCCTTAAATAACCTTTAAATCCATTTTAAACTGTTATACTCACTCTTGTGCTCTGTCAGAGCTTATTACACCACAGAGTACTGGATTGACGTGTTACAACAGGCAGTAGTTTGATGTTGTAAATAATAAGACATAATAACAGATGAGTGATCATTTCAAATAGTTTACAATGGCAGAGTGAGCTGCATTTAAAACAAATGCCGATTCAACTAGGTATTGTATAGTCAAAATTTAACTACGAACAAATCATTTTTGATTAGACCTAGATAATATTGGCTAAACTAGACAAAACTTTAACTCGGTACAAACATACATTTCTGTATTTGAGGAAGGTAAGTGTGGAATTAGAGATCATCTCAATGCTGTTGCAACAGCGGCCCCTGAAATCCACCATCTGCTAAGAAATAATTTTGTTTTTTTTTACTGATTGGTTTATAGTCCCATTATTAAACCATTGTAGGCACATTTACAAAGCATGGGCTAAAATATATTTATATATTTGTATATTTTTGTTTTTATTTGATACTTTGGGGGTTTTATTCTTTCTATTATTATTATTTCATTATATTTTTAGTTTCTTTTGTTCAGTTTTTTTTCTATATCCATTTTAAAATATTTATTTAAATACCTGCTTAATACAGTTCAGGGTTGTGGGTAGCCAAGACTGACCAGCAACACAGGGCTCAAGACAGCAGCCAACTGTAGAAAGGTTACCAGTCCATCTCGACACACACACACACACACACACACACATACACACTTGCTCTCACTTTCTCACAGTGGAACACTTTTAGAAAAACACACTGACCTAACACATGAATTTTATTTATTTATTATTTTAGTATTTCAATATTTTGGCCAAAGGCATTTCTTTAAGACACCAGAGAAATGTGTCACCGTTAACTCATACTGTACATAACCAAATCCATACCTGTGCATGTCTGTAGTCCATGGTCACCTAATTTTAAGTGTGCCCTGGTCTCCTCCATTTTAATTGGATTAAAATAAAAAACCTGACCAAAAATTTGTCTTGGTGCAAACATAGATCTAACCAACCAATTATCTCTCTCACAGCTCAGTTATCTTACCTATTCTGCACCTTAGTAACTTCAGAAAGCCGTGTTAAACGATTTTAGCTAAGCACCTCACCTTGTAACATACATTATGTTTTAATCTGTACAACATTTCTTCAGTCTTTTCATTATCATTTTAAGCAACGCTTATGAGCGGCTTCTGTTTACGGACATGTCCCTCAGTCATGCAATTTTAAAACTCACCATCTAGCTGTGGATAAAACCTGAACTGGCACTAGGGAATGGGGTGTAGTGAATACCTTATGAAGCTTATGTTTAAATCCTCTAAAATCCTCTAAAATATTTAGCTTTGACAAATACATAATTCAGATATTTAGGACATACATTAAAAGCCATTAGCTTGCAAAATAAATGTGCAAAGTGACGTTTCTTTCATCTGGCTCCTTCAGAGGGGAGACGGACATGTTTTTTCATTTCATTACATGGTTATTTGTATGACATTGGACATGACAGTGTTGGAAGGTTTAAAGGCAGACTTCACATGCTTTCCTTTGGTTAACATCAACAGAGACGAGAATGAGCGAGTGGGTTTTTTTTGTTCAGACTCTTGGGGCTCTCATAGACTTTGCTCAGTCAAACTCAGCCTGACAGATGTTTCCATCTTGTCTGATCTCATCGCTTACTTTGAGGATAAAATGCTTTACTGCTTTGCCCATCAATCACATAGAAACGATGGTCAGCCTTGATCAAAGCTGCGCCTTGATTAAACGCCGTAAAGACCGATCTATTGCTGAACTTCAAATGTGCATCAGCGTCTGTCTCATCATTAATGCTACACTTTCGGTACAGACATAAGCAATTGCTAATTCATGTGTATCAAACTGTTAGAAGCACTCTGTCGCACCGTTTTGTGACAAATTCAAATATACTCTGCGCCTTCCCTAATGCACCGATGCACACGGCTGTTCCTAACATGTAATCGTTTGCATAATAGCAAGATGTTCTTAAACGTTAAAGGCACATTAATCTGGAGTAAAACACAGACTAGCATCAATGATTCATATCCCAGGATGAAAAACTGCCGTTTGTCATTTGCATGACAATTTAAGCGGAACGAATGGTTCAGTCATCCTGCGATACCTTCAGTGCTGGTAGGAAGAATTTCTCTAGTGCCTCAGGTTTTTTAATGATTGTAATGATTGTCATAACCCAGATTTAGCTGCTGTGTTGTTTTTTAATTTTCAGGGAGCAAACAAAAACATTCACATATTTAACATTTATACCCATTTTAAACCATAAGTAAGTTCAGAGTGTTGAATTTTAGGCATTAGATGATGTACCATTATCCCTTCCACAATGTGAGGGTTAGGGGAAACAACTTTTGTTCCTCCCTATACCAAGGTCTGTTTTGTTTTCTTTAATAGTGTGTGTTATGCTCAGTGGATCAGGCACAGCAGTGCTGCTGGAGCTTTTAAACACCTCAGTGTCACTTCTGGGATGAAAATAGCCCTCCAAACATAATGTCCAGTCTCTGGTGTTTGAACAAAAATTAAGTTAAAAGTTCAAGTTAAAAACTCCAGCAGCACTAACCAATACTCTAACTTTAACACACTATCAGTGTGAGTGCAGTGCTAGGAAAGGGGGGAGGTTAGAACGTTTTTTTCTTAAAAGTTCCCCCAGAAAATCCCATTTCATTTCTTATGCCAATCTATATATTGCAACCGCAAGGGGGAAAGTTACAGTGTGGAAGGAATAATTATACTTAAGCAAGTGTTTCCTCATTGTAGTCTTTATACAGAATTTTAAACTTCTGATTACACTTTTTAGTTTAAAGTATCTTGCTAATTACTCCAACACAACACCAGCACTGAATGTTGATGAATGTTGAACTATTTGTCGGTCTCTTGTTCAGAGTGCATCATTTTGGGGGTTTAGAATGAATAAAAAAACATTACACTTATCATTAAAAATGCAATCCATAAATGTAGTCATAATATTCTGTGCAATAGCTTTAGGAAATCGATTGTTATGTAAGTTTGTCTAAGATATACAATTTTGTTATCTTATTTCATTTTTTGTGAACTACTAAATATTTCATAATTCACATTTCCAAGTGTGCATTTCCCAAGAAACACTTGAATGTTTTTTAAGAAGTAATTTATATTATATAATACAAATTAAACAGCCACATAGGCTACTTACTCAGATCAATATGTGATTATGCTGTAGTTATGCAGCATTTTTTAACAAATACAAAAACAGCTTACATAAAACAACCTTGGGAATTTTTCCAGGGTGTTTGGAAAACGATACCTACCAATTGCCAAAAAAAGAAAGAAAGAAAGACACCTAGTGGAACAGACACAGTTAAAGGTAACAGCTGGACCTACTAAATAATGATTTTATTTCAGATTACTGATCACTTACCTTTATTGTATAGTTAACCTTTGGTAATTTATTAATACTTCTTGTCATTTTTGAGTGATCAAACATTTGAATACAACTGTACAAATACAGAGAACTGTTAAAAAGATTTCTAAGCAATAAAGAAATCTGCTATGGAGATTAGAAAAAACACAAAGCAATGCAATAATTTATAAATCAATAAATAAATGAAGACTAAGCCATATCTCTGGCCTTGCTTCCTCTTCACTCAGGTGTTCAGACAGAACTGTCAGTCATCTTTGCGTTTAAAAAAGTGTCTTCTTGCATTTGGGGTCATGAGAGCAGGGGTTTCTGCCCCCGCTCGAGGCGTCTCCTTGTCTGCCAGTTACAATTCCATCAAAGACATCCCGGCTGAATCCTGGGACGGAGAGGTTGAGCTCACTTCCCTCGTCCCTCTGCAGGCTTTTTCCTAGCCTGCCTGACAGGTGTAAGATGCTTACAAAGAAAACTCTCAAACATGACCATATGTCCATTAAAGAGCCTCTGAGACTTGTTATGGGTTTTTGCACTGCATGTCATTTAAGGACGGTGAAGACCAGACCCCTTGACAGTGCTACAGTGACGGAACCTGATTTCCCCAATATAATTCAGATCAATTCGCAAATTCAGGATATTTTACGGATCACCGCACGACAATGGAAGCATTTTCCAAGCAGGCACCTGACCAAGATTAAAGGGTTAACCTTAAACAATATAATATTTCATATTTAAAACATAATATATTTATTAATAAATGACGACACCAGTAAAAATGCTTTGATTTAGCATTTTTCTTGAATGTAATGCATTTTTTGTAATAAATCATATAATCAGCATAACATCTTTTGAGTGTTGGGTGTTGAATATTTAAAAAATCAAATTACATAAATTTCTAAATTTATTGGCATTTATTAGTTCGTGCAAAGTGATGCTTTGCTCCATGTCATCCCAGTAAGATTTCACATAATTCGAAAAAAGTATCTTATGATGTCACTGAAAGCTTCTCAAGCGGTCAAAAGGTCTCAGGCTTTTGGTCTTCACTGTATACATAAGTAAGTAATTTAAAATATTTCAGTTAGTATGTAAATAAATAAGTAAAAAGCAAATATTATATGTAAATTAAAGTAAATAAGGTAAATAAAGTAAAGTACGTAAGTAAAAATAAGAAAAGTATAAAAGTATGTAAAGTAGGTAAAGTATGTAAAGTACAAAATTAAGTTCATAATTAAGTACATAATCACATAAATAAGTAAAGAACATAAGCAAATGATAAAGTAAGTACAGAACAATGTAAGTATAAGTAAGTCAAGTACAAAAGTATGTAACTAAGTAAATCAAGTCTGAAATCACCCAGCATAAGCAAAAACTTAGTGGTGAAAATGTATTACCTATGTTAAACGTGCTGTGAATGGGTTTCCTTGGGATAAAGAGAAGTTCTGTATTAAAATGTTTGTGCATTACAGTGAATTATTAATACCGTATATGTGAATAAGTAATGTTTTTTGTATTTTAGTGCATGTGTTTTCCTTCTACTCAACAATGTTTCTTGTGAAAAGAGGGAATATTAAATGTAATATTGCTCATTGTGTAATGATTCAATCGTTGTGCATTAAGCCCAGTTCTAGTAGTTAGTTGCATGAATTTTCCAGTCTCTTGAAGAGTCTCCTCAGTCCTTCACTGCAAAGTGAGCAGAGAGTCAAAAAACAAATTCAATAATATTTTGCAAATCAGTCAGTGCCGTGTTTTTCTACTGCACATTGATTGCACGTAGATTTGACAAAAAAACGGTAGTGTTGATGCAGAAACTCTCTGTCTCAATAGCAGCCTGGACTGGGAGGCCATTCCTGAGAAACTGGCTCAGACAGCAAACCCCGTTCGCCCAGTCAGGGCAGCCGAAGTAAGCTTGTTCTTTCTCAATTCTCCCCCAGACACACCATCCTGAGAAGCCACTTTTTCCTACCACAGGAAGCCCAAGAGAGCACTATAGCTAGCAGTCTGACAGGCAAACTGAACCCTGGCCTTTTATATCCTGCCAGGTTTGAGAAGTTGGACATCACGCCTAAAAGCGCCCAGAAGATTAAGCCCGTGCTGGAGCGCTGGATGGCCGAGGCGGAAGCCCGCCATCGCTCGGGCATGCAGAACCTGACCGAGTTTATTGGCAGTGAGCCGTCGAAAAAGCGAAAGCGCCGGACCTCTTTCACACCACAAGCCCTGGAGATCCTTAACAGTCACTTCGAGAAAAACACTCACCCCTCAGGCCAGGAGATGACCGAGATCGCAGAGAAACTGAACTATGACCGCGAGGTGGTACGGGTCTGGTTCTGCAATAAAAGGCAGGCACTGAAAAACACAATAAAGAGGCTGAAACAGCCAGAGCTTGGAGCTCTCGCACCTATGGACCCACTGGCTGACCCCTTAGAGGAGCACCCGTAGCTTAAATGGATGGAGGAAAGCACGTACCAATGATGACTTGTCCGAACACTAAAGACCTGGACGTTTTCCAACCTATTGTACCATCAAGAATAGAAATTTAATTACCTGTTGTCAAGGCGCTAACAAGAGTCACATTTTGAGGGACTGTAGTGCCGAAAGTTGGCCTCTTTTTCCAAGATGAAGCAAAGAATCACACCGACGTCAAGGACAACTACAAAACTACTACAACCAAAGTCTGTTGAGTCTGATTCAGATTTTTTTTTATTATTATTATTGTAAATGTGCTCTAAATTTTTACATTTGTACTGACTAACAGAAAAATGACTCTATGTGTGCTGGGTGGGAGGGTATAACATAATATCTATGTCTCACTCGATCACTGGGGTTTCTATGTAAATAATGCCAATAATTTTTGTCTTCAGAGCGATACCACTAACTCCTTTGGAAACTTTGTCTCAGAGATAACTGCATCATACGGCCAGTCATTCACTCGCCTCCCTCCTGTTTATAATTTAGAAGAACCTTTATCTCAAGATGAATCTTAATGGTGATCCATATGGGAAACCCAACAATGTTGCAGCTGTGATTACAGTATATCATTGTATTGCCAAAGCCTTCTAGCCAAAGAACATGAACATCATTCTTTAGCCCAAGGACGACACGTGGGCCAAAAATGCCACTTTTATCTGTGATCAGATTGTTTTTAATGTTTGGTTAATACAACGGCTTTCAGGTCTGCATGATTTAGCACACAACCAATGAATGGTCAATTAAACGAGCCTATGAGCTATGCGTTTTGGTTTCATGCATGTTTCTGTTGCCTTTACAATATGATTGGTTTGTTCTAACTTTACTCAATATGGGTCATTTAGGAAATGAGATTAAAGAGTCTTGGGATTTGATTGGCTTTTGCAAGAGAAATTAAAAGCTCTACCACTAACCAGTTGTGTATTTACACATAAATAACTTTATAAATTTGTCATTGTTTGTGGCTTGATTCCATATTTAAACATTCTGTCAGTTCCCTGCTTGCTTGAACAATTTATAGTACTGTACAAAAGTCTTCAGACACAATTAGAAGACATTATTTTACAATGGAGTAGGGGCCATATAAAATAATTTCTCCAGAAAATACAGAACATTTGTATGCACTATTAAAAAAATGAAAAAATAAGTATGTAGTGTGGCCTCCTCTTACACTTGAGCAATAGCAGCATCTGGCAGGGAAGTTGATTTTTCTACTGTCTAAAGAAGCTTGATCAAAAATTGTCTTTTTCAGAAAGGAGACAGGGTGAAAAGGCTAAGATATGTTAAAGCTCACAAAGACTGGAATGAATATCAGTGGAAAAGATTATACAAGTCAACGCAAGTCAGTTCATATTTATTTATTTATTTTACAAAGCAGCTTTGTAAAAGGCCATCTTAAAAAGTCAATCCCAAATTGAGCAAGCCTAGGGTGACAGTGTAAAGGAAAAACTCCCTTAATGTTGTAAGGAAGAAACCTTGGAAGGACGAAGACTCAAAAAAGGACCCATCCTCCTAGGGTGGCTCAGATGCTAATTAAAATAATAAAGTTTATATTATTATTTAAACTAAGTAAATAATAACAGATACATAAAATAAGGTAAAAATATGCATATTAGCAATTATTTTGTCAGACACACAGAGTCACTTTAGGATCTTGAGTCCTCAGCAGGAAATCCGTGGCGGTACGTCACCCCCTGCTAACTGATGGAGAGTGTTACTGTCCTCTGGTGTGGCCTGGTCATGGTGGGACTTGTTTCTGTTGATGGGAACCAACAGAGTGATGCTGAAGTGGAGGAACGTCCTGGAACTGGTACCAGAACATAAGCTTGGAGAGAAAAGCGAAAAAGTAGTTACTTATTGATTAAGAGTACAGAAGGAGTCTATTAACAATTACTGATGCCATGTGCAGCATGACTTTCTGGCAGAATTAACCATCGGAGCATAGCTAAAAAGAGAAGACTTACAGATTTACAGATTAAAACATTGAAGTTTAAAATATCCAATCATCGACAATATGTTTCTATACCATTGTTAAAACAACAAATCTAAAATTGATCTAAGGCTTTTACACAGTAATGTATATCATACACTAACACTAAAAATATTACAATGCTGTAACTGTTTTTTTAACAAACAAAGTGTAAGAATGTCCAAGGTTGTATGTGTTCTTGGTGCACCACTCCTGTTTATCATTTTCTGTGGGGTCTAATCTGCTATCTCACCAACATAGAGACCAATGTTAGTCTGTTGGTGCCTCCAGCCAGATACAACTGGTCGTGGTCTCTGTTGCTGGAACAGGAACAGTGATTCATGTTGTTTATCTGAGATGAGGGAGGGAATCCCATTCGTGTGTATTTTTTCACTAAGTCAGTGAAAGCCCTTCTGTCTCAACACTATTTCACAGCATTGTGGCACTAGATTCAGTTTTGGGTGGAACGGTGGTGCAGTGGTTAGCCCTGTTGACTCATAGCTCTAGTCCTGGTTGAGCACTGCCTTTGTGAAGTACTGCCTTCCACATTCCAAGACGTGCTTTGGGTGAGTTGGTTTCTCTAAAGTGGGTGATTGTGTGTGTGTGTGTGTGTATGTGTGCGTGCGTGCGCGGGTGTGTAATGGCCTCCCATCCTGTCCATGTGCCCTTTGCTTTTTCCGTTGGATATCTATATAGGAAATGAATGGTGACTCTTTGTTACTTTCTGCTGTCATCAGAGGTTAAAGACTCTCTCTTTGTGACTGAATGAGGTTTGATACAACTACCACAATCTATCACTAGGTTTTATTTAATTCAAAAAGCATACATGGATAATGTGGAACTAAGATTTCGCTAACATGGTCATAAAATTTGCATGGACAAACTTATGAAGGTTAAGTTAAAGTTAAGGTAAAGTTATAAAGGTTGGGTTGCAATTGTATTAAAGGGGTTAGTGGTTGTAGCTTATGACATCACTCTTGCTACCTAAAATTTCTTCCAAATTTGGTGGAAACCAAATGACAACCAGGGGTGTTATCACATTTATTCTTTTTTTTCCAACTATGGTTTGCCAAAACTGCTGGTTTTCCAGCGTCTTTATGTGTTCATATTTAATTAAATAATAAATACCACAAAAATAAAATGGTGTTTGTACTGAAACAATGGATACTATTGATAGTATACACAGTGTGAAACAAATTTCATGTTGTGCATTGAAGGGTAAATCTTTTTTTATGTCAGTCTACCACTTAATATTTTTTAACACTATTTATGTCCAATTTGTCACGTTTGCAAGGTTGGAAAGAAACTGGATGAGAGAATTGATAAATATGATTCCTGCAATTATTATTATTGATCTAATCATATAACAGCTTTAATTTTTTTTCTGGGTGATCTAAAAAAGAAAACCTCATAATTAATTAGTTAATTCTTCATCACAAAGTGCAGTAGATATTCTACAGTGTTCATTCCTACTAATTTTATCATAGGAAATTAGCACCTAAACTATCTAAATAGGAATATAAATATAAACTAAAACCTAAAAATCATGGACTCATTCATAATTTATCCCCACTCATATTTTATTTGCATCAAAGATGTTTGATGGTTTATTGAAGCTACAGTATATCATACAGATGTTTAACAGAGAAGCTGTAACCAAAAACAGAAAAAAAAATCAGAAAGAAGAAAATCGACCAAGAGACAAAAAAAGGTGTTCTGTCTTTGCTCGTCTTTTCAATGCTGGACCAAAGCGCAACTGTAATATGCACACTGTACAGAAATAAATGGCTAAATGTTGCTGACAATCTTAAAATGTTGGAGGAAAATGAATAAAATGCTCATAAAGTCTATCATAAAAATTACCTCATGACTGTAGTCGTACGCGGTGATGCGACAGACGGGAGGAAGAGATTTAACAGCAACTTGTGGATTTGTGTAAATGTGTGTAAGTAGTTCTCACCAAAGGGAGTGTCAATCTGCTCTTTCAGATTCATGCTGTGGTTTCCTCACATGTATAGAACATTCAAACATTGTTGTAACATGGTTTTGTTTAGATGTTTGTCCCCCATGTGATTTATATCAAGCCCTATACATTAGGGAACAAAGGGAGCTTTGTGACCGAACTAATTGTCTTGAAGTGAAATAATAACACACACACACACACACACACACACACACACTGATTAAAAGCAGAACAAGTCTGAAGAGTTGTAACACGGAACACCTCTAAACCAAAGCTGATAAACCTGCTAAAGGTTGCTTTAAATTTTATAGACTGAAACTGTACGTCAAATATAGAGCAATATATGTTTGGTCAGTTAAGCTGCACTTTGTGTATTCCTGAACAGCTTCAGATCTGTTACATTTATTTGTACCATAATTATTACTAATAAACAATTGTTTGACATGAAATGGTTGCATTTTTAAAAGCTTTCTCAGTGGCCTTTGGAGTTTTATTTCCATATTATTTTAATCTTATGTTATTCCAATATGAGTAAAATTATTACTTTGATTAGATTTGATTTGATCTGTCTTTTAACTCCAGGAATAGCTCCATAAACAGCTGGTCACCTCAACAGCAAAGCAACGCTTCAGATCCATGAGGAGCGATGGGATTCTGAGTTTGAGCTCAATGCATTTTTGGCACAGTGCATTTTTATTATTGCATATTACAATGAAAAATAAAAAAACAGTAAAGAACAATAACAAAAGTGAGGTTTCATTTTAGATTTAAAACATGCACATTGGTTTTCTTTATCTTAAATGCAAAAGTGACCTATTCCACGTTATTTTTAGACCGAAAGCTGTAATACAATTCAAATCTAGCACATAGTGTGAGTGCGTTAATACCAGCAATGCTTATTGTGGCATGTTTAAATCTGTGGAGAAGCGGTAAATGGTTTGTTTTTCTTGTGATTCATTCACAGATAGATGTGAAACCACAGTTGTTGTAAATTACTACAGACTTCTTTCACTCTAACTCCTCTAAACTTCTCATATGTCAAGCTAATTCACACATTTAATCCTCCATCCATCCATCCATCCATCTTCCGCTTAATCCTCACAGGGTCGCGGTCCAGCCAGTGCCCACCCGACGCAAGGGCAGGAACAACCCTAGACGGGGCGCCAATCCATCATAGGACACTCGCGCGCACACACACACAGTCACGCACACAGTCACACACTAAGGGCCATTTCATGCACCTAGAACCTAAAAGAAAAATAGAAATGCAACAAAAAAAAATCACAGATATTATTGTATATATTTTTGTACATTTGTCTCTTACTTCACTACATTTACAATAAGTACTAAGACCAACCTGGTATCTCAGAGAGAACTGACAAAAATGACCAAGGTAAAAAAATGTTAGTCAAACTACACACCATTGATTTTAAAAACTAAACATTAAACTGAAAAAACATCATATAGATATACATAAATATAGATATACATATATATAAACATGTACCCAGACATTTGCACATAAGTGTTGTTCGAAATGTTTAAATGTTTTAAATGTAACGTTTAAATAGTAACATTTGGAGAAAACCAAAAGTTTGTCATGGACAACAATTTTAAATGTCACAAAATTGGCTGCCTAAATTTTTTTTAGAACCTTTTGTCAGATGCTTATATGGTATAATGAAGTACGCTTATAAGTATTCCATACAATGTTCAACTTTTTATTGACAAATACACTCAAGTACACTCAAGTTTAAGCAAAGACCCTTCTTCTTTAAAACTTCTGCAATTCGCCTCTGCATGCTGGTTGTCATCTTCTGGGCATAAGCTTGAATGATAGCAACCAATTTTCGCCTAGTGTTTTTGTTTGTCCCCCCTCTTTTTTTAGGTTAATCAGGTTAATTTCCAAATTGCTCCTGGATTGTTGGAAGAAATTGATCTTGGAGGATGTTTTGATACCATTCCTTTTCATGGCAGTATTCTTAGACAAAGGTTTGAGCAAACCCATATATGAATGCTCTCAGGATGCTTCACTGTTGGCATGACACAGTACCCATGGTAGTGCTCACCTTTTCTTCTTCATACAATTATTTTCCAGATGTCCCAAACAATCTGAAAGGGGTTCATCAGAGAAAATAACTTTACCCCAGTCATCTGAATTCCAATCTCCATACTTCCTGTAGAGAAGTGGTTTCTTTGCTGCATTACCAAACCATCCTTCAAAAGCCTTCATCTCACTGCGCATTCAGATGCACTCACACCCACCCTCTCCCATTCCATTCCCTTACTGAGAGTCACTGAGGAGTTTTGTACAACCCTTTTCACTGCCAGTGTTTTTAGAAGGGGTATTCACATACAGGGGTTAGACAATGAAACTGAAACACCTGGTTTTAGACAAAGGTTTGGCTATAGCAGCCCGGCCGTGTA
>JAUZSU010134558.1:0-16240 GCA_034780255.1 Parotocinclus maculicauda
AGTAGTACTGTTGTTATTATTATTAGTAGTAGTATTATTATTATTATTAGTAGTAGTAGTAGTAGTAGTAGTAGTATTACTATTATTATTATTATTATTATTATTATTAGTAGTAGTAGTAGTAGTAGTAGTGTTGTGAGACTCTGGTGGCCTAGTGGTTAACGGACTGGACTATGGACTTTGGACCAGAAGGTCCAATGTAAATGCTGTTGTTGTTGTTAATAGCCTATATATTGCAATAGTCATTACTACGAAAAATCCTGTTGTTATTATTTTTCTTCTTATCATTATCAGTTTTTATCTACCTTGTTATTTTGTGGCGTGTTTTGATTTGGCTATAATTTGATGATTTCCAGCTAGCGCCCGCCTCTAGAAGAACATACAAAGCAGTTGATTGGATGACTGCCTGTCTTTGCTCCAGATTGGTGACAAGTGACCAGAAGTGAAACAAGAACAAGAAGTTTATGGCTCGTGTAGCTAAGTGAAACTGTCTGTTCTTATAACTTGCTTATAAATAGCCTGCGTTATGTTTGAGAAATAAGTTTATTCATGTTTCATGTGAAATGTAGCTCCGTGACAGCGTAGTAAGTTCGATATTAGCTTACCTAGCAAAACTGATTTATTCTAACTTTCGTTTCGGTTTCACCTATGTTGTTGGAATTTAACCGTGAAAACAATCTGCAGTTTTACTTATAGTCTTGTTAAACAGCGTTTAAATACGGTTTTAGGTTGTTTGCAGTGATGGCTCATAAGAAAAGAGCTGTGCCTTGTCCACTGCCGGACGGCTGGATACTCAGAGACACAGAAAAGAGAGAGTGGCGTCTGGGCAGAATTATTGGCTCAGGCGGCTTTGGACTCATTTATCTGGGTAACGTCTGTAACTATGTAAAGTATTCTCCTTAAGTAATTAACTCAAAATTACTCACTTTTGTTCACAAAACTCTTCATAAATTGCTGCAAATCTTATGTCTCATGTAGATATATAAATGATCACAATTGTGGTCTGATTGGACACTGGACACTGATCTTACCACAAGTGGGCTTAAAGTGTTTTCTCCACTGCCCTGTGAAAAGGTTTCCAGAGGCTACCTTTGGGCAGTGTACCTTTTGGTTAGAGATTGTTGACTACTAGACATGCTTCTGTGACACTTGAAAATATTGCCTATTTGACAGGCCTTAAAAGGTGGTGCATCATTGGACTGAGAGAAGCAGGATGGACATTTCGCTTGAATTGCCTGCCATCTAGCTTGTTCTGTTGTAGCTTTTAGGAGGTGTAGGGAGCAGTGGTTCCATGAAGCCACTTATATTATATGACTCATATAAGCCATCATATATATATTATAGGTTGAAGCGTTCCTATAAACAGAAGTATGTGGTTTGTCTGATCCCCAGTTATTGAGTGTTGATAAGTGTGATGCATTTTATCTTTACTAGTTTATTCTAAGTTCATAACTATCCTAATATTTTTGAATCAGTCAACAGTTATACAAATAACACTAGTATTAATCTAGCGAAATGTTTACTATTTTTTCTGGTCTTCCCGTGTCCTGTACAGCTTCAGACTGTGTGGATAGACCTGTGGGAGTGGATACTAATTATGTGATTAAAGTTGTAAGTATAATATTGATACTTTGTAGATTTTGACCAGTATAGTATTAAAATGATTCATTTATGAATGCACATGTGTCAGGTAAATCTCAGTTTATTGAGGTCTCTGCTTAAAGACATAATTTATTAATAGCACAGCATAATTAAACAATATGCTAGACAAGCATGGACCCTTTAAGGCTTGGCTAATGATCAGCCTGTAGCTTTTAACAAAAACTCTCATTCTTTTCTGTTCTTGATCCATTTTTACGTTTTTTTTACGTTTTTTTACGGTGTTTATTTCTTGTCATTTTCATATAATTAACTTGTTTTTATTGTCAGGAATACCATGAAAATGGACCTCTGTTCTCCGAGCTGAAATTTTATCAAAGAGTAGCAAAACAAGACAGCAGTAAGTACTTCTACTCTACAGCAAAGTTATGGGGTCCACATAATCAGTCATTGTATTCAAAGACAATTAAAATGCATTCTTTTAAAATTTAAATCTTCTAAAATCATTCTACTTGAAATGTAGAGAATCCAAAAGCTATTCCAAGGCATGGAGATTTTGCACACCACTTCATCTGAGAGTTCTTACACTTCGAGTACATGTCACTGATGAAGAGGCTGTGGATCTAAATTAGCTATGCTGAATGAATTAATAAACCAAAGCAAACATGCGTCTCTAGTGCAGACCCAGCTTGTTGTGAGTGTAATTAGAGAAGGTTACCAAATTACATATAAAGATGTTGCTTTGTTTAAAGTTTCTCTCGCCACCTGTTAGTCTGGCACACCACCAGTAAAATGTTCTCTTACTACTTGGTAGAAATGTGTGTGTGTGTTCAATGATTATGTAGATTGTCTCAGATTAAGTAAGACAGTATTTATGTATGCTGTTGATGTGATATGTATAATAATTCATTTGTTTAAACATTTAAGTTAGGAAATGGAGGCAAGACAGAAGAATAGATTTTTTGGGCATCCCAACCTACTGGGGCTCTGGACTCTCTGAATGTAAAGGAATAAGGTATTATCTTTGGTCATCTTACTGACAACAATGTTAGTGATAATACAATTTTGTACTTTAACTACTTTGATGTAGTCTTTGTCAGAGCACTTTTATGACTTTCTGAAATGTCCTGGAGTAGATATAGGTTTATGGTGATGGATCGGCTGGGTTCTGATCTACAGAAGATTTTTGTGCAAAATGGGGAACGACTGAAGAAGCAGACAGTACTGCAGCTGGGTTGCCTCATGGTAATTCATTTTCCGTATTCATTATATTATCAAAATGACAAATGTATGTATTTATTTTTTGTTGGGATTCTGGTCTTTTTTGATGATTTTGAGCACATATATGTACTGTATAATTTCAATCCTGCATATTGTGGGTGCAGGCACAAATACAGTCTGGAGAGCATGCCAGTCTAAAGCAGTGTCCAGCAGGGGTCACTGTTGCTGTGCATGTGCCTTCTGTGTGTGAGAGATTGACTTCCTAGTCTACTGTGCTAACACAATTATTGATCTGCAAATCCTTGGATTGTTTGCGCTTAAACATGGCAGTACAGCCCTTAGTTTCTTTTTTACTGATAAAATGAAAACACAGCCACTGTACTGTGTATGTATATGCATGACTGGCTGTGTGAATGATCAATATGCTTAATTATAGCATACACAGCTAAGTTAAAGTGATGCATATAGTGAGTGACAAACAGAGATCACATTTACCACACACTTTTTTGCAAGGGGACTTGAATGTTGATGGATAAGTGTATTGCTCAAAAGTCCAGGAGTGGGAACTTGACCGAGAAAGAATTTCAACTTGGTATTAGTTCAGTCTAAAACACTGAGCCACTACTGTAAGCGAGATACACGTACCTGATGCCGATCAAAATGTGAACACCCATCTGCTACTTAATTGCTACCCCAAAATATCCAAATATGCTTATTCATGTATGTTTAAACCATTTGGGGTAAAAATGAATAACATTTTCATCATATTAATTTTGAGAATCATTCATATAATAGCCTTTGAGTCCACCGACATGTTTATGAGCTGGTTAAATTATTCTTCGGTTAACCTTATACTCTGCCCTCAACAGGTGGATGTGTTAGAATATATTCATAGCAACGAATATGTTCACGCTGACATTAAGGCTGCCAATCTCTTACTGGGCCACAGAGACCCAGACAAGGTTAGTGCATTCTTGTTTATATGAGTATGTCCAAAAATCAATATGGAGCACGTCCAGTATAGCTCACAAGGGATTTTAGTGCACATTTAATTAAGCGCTATAATTATAGTTTGTGCTTTAACATTAGGTCTAATGTTTAAGCATTTAAGGTTTTCATCGCCTTTTTGTCACCAGCTCATTCTGCCCTAGAAAATGAGTAATGGATAAAGAGTGCAAGATGAAAGAAATGGCTTTAGTATGCATAATGTATAGCCAAACATAACAATTAGATACTGGATGATTATATGACATGACAAAAACAGGAAATACTTTGCATAGACAAAAAATGCAGATATCATATTTTGCTTTACAAAGGCAGCACTTCAGGCTATTGTGAAAGTCAGTATAGTAATTGTGCTTGACTTGCAAGAGAACCTGTCATTTATCTCTTACAGGTGTACCTGGCTGATTATGGTCTGTCATACAGGTACATTCCAAATGGAATACATAAAGAATATAAAGAGAACCCAAAGAAAGGACACAATGGCACTATTGAGTACACAAGTATTGATGCACACAAAGGCGTAGGTAAAGTTAAATGTTGAATCATTTTGTTTTGTTTTTAAGACGATTGCTCACTATTTGTAAAACAGTGGTATTCACATTTTAGCAAAGATTTCCCCAACCCAAATAGCAGGTAAATTGATATATGCATTGCTTACTGAAAATCCAATGACGACCCATTTGATATTTTATGGAGTCTGTGATACCATGTATCATAACGAGGTCCCCAGGGCTTCTGGAGGACAAATGGCCTTTTCTCTTTTATTTGAACCATGTACTCTTGTCATTCCCATGTGAAAGAATTTATAAAGGGGCGGCACTGTATGAATGCTTTTTATTCTGAATGAGCTGTTAATCCAATTATTAACTGTGGTGGCTCAGCTGTAAAGGTACTGACAAAAATGGTCTAGGGTTCAAGTCCCAACACTGGCCCTTGAGCAGGCCATGAACCTAAACTGGGCTTGGATTGTACCTTGATTGTTAGTCACTTCGGATAAGAGAGTCTGAGAAATAAAATGTAAATTAACAGATTATTAGATTGCATATAAATGTAAACTGTGGTTTGAACTGAAAAAAAGTCCAGTTTGCAGCATTTAAATAATATGTTTATCTGTGGCCAGGAAGTCCAGGATTCAAATCCAACCTCTGCCAATCTGACACTGTTGGGTCAATGAGCAAGGCCCTGACCCACACTTGCTTGGATTGCAGAATGTATCAATTGTAAGCTCCTCTGGATATGACCTTCTGCTAAATTATAGAAATGTAAATGTTAAACAGTGCTGCTTATCTTAAACCTCTCATGCATTCCACAGTTTAACTAATAGCTGCTCTAAGTAACGAAAAAAGTTTGGTGTCGTTTGAATACTTTTTTGGTAACACTTCAGTGAATTGTATTCTCCTTATTGCAAAAACAGTACATAGATTGCACCTGGCATATCATGCTCTTAACTCCAGGTCAGGGTATTGGAAACCCATTAAGCTGTAAATTGCATAGTCATTTTAATGGATATTGATTGACTTCTCCGTGTCTACCTGGCCAGACTTAATTCAATAATTCCCTAAATAGTCCAAGTGATAACCTAAATCTTGTATGCATTTACCATTAATTAAAGCTCTGATGTTTTGTTAGACTGGGACTCAAAGCCAATATCTTTGCCTGCGAAATAGTGCAGGCTGAAGAGTGGTTCAATAGTAAATCCATGCCAGGGTTAGGCTTGCTAATAGCCATGTTACTGTTGCTGCCGGTACTCCTTAATATGTAAAAAGAATGAAGCGTTGCTCAGTCAGCAGTAAATGTAAGTACCAGCATGCCAAATGTAATATATTTATTGAGTGGTGATGTGTTACTGAATAGTTTAAAACCAAGGCCATATGCTGTATTTACATAGCCTTAGCAGATTCCCTACTTGAAATAAATTTACTTTTATTTTACAGATTATTTGAAAGGCGGTATCTATAATTTGTCTAGGAGTAAAGCTATGATGAAACATAACCGTATGAAAAAATGAGTATAAAGTAGTTCTGGATGATTTACAGTGGCTATGATATAGTTTAGCCTAAACATACATGACGTTTGATAAGAATGAAAGTATATCACGTTAAGGTCAGCAAGAGGTCCGTCCTTTCATGTTCTCATTAAATGCAGGTTGCAACTTACTCATGTTCAGGTTTTTACATATGGTCCTCATTGCTCGCCTGCTCCTTAAAGATACATAGACGACCACACAAACATAGTGTGTGCAAGTCTTAATTCATAATTACTGTTTGGAAGGCCTTATAATTGACCGTAATGATAACTTGAGAATATGTGCTAAATAAAGCAGTGAATTAAAACAATGTGTATGCATATATTACACAAGTTGGCTAGCTAAGCTTAACTTGGGGACCTTTTTGATGTCGCCACAGTGGATGTCTCGTCGGAAGCTGACAGCTGTTGTGTAGGTCTTTAGCGTTGTGTCGCCCCCGTAGATGAATGCAGATTGTGGAGCGTTTATTTGCTCTTGGCCCATGGCACCCTGCGTGGATGTTGATGTGTTACCATGGTGAGGAGTGCAGAGACAGGCACTCTGCTTCCCGCTGAACTCCATGCTAAAGGCCTAATTATCACCTGTAGGGCTGAAGAGAAATGGCTGAAATTCAGAAGGAGAGGTTCAAGAGTTTGACACAGCACTTTAGGTAATTTAAATAACAATGGTCCATAATTATGAACAACAGCCTGGCATTGATGGAAGGTGTGTCTTGCCTAGAACGTCTTGTTCTCATGTTTGCTCGTTTTAAAATGAAATGGGTGTCATACCTGCCCAGATGACCCTGTTTCCCCCTACCTTGCAAAAGCATACCAAGTGCTAATAGAGTAAGTGATGTATTGAAGGCACTTAAGGCCAGTGGCTCAGTACTAAGGCCCATGTAGTTCAGAAAGAACGTTATTAGTGTTCTTCTCCAAGGTCATCACTAAGTATTAGGGCTTTTAAAATACAACCAATTTACCATTTGCTAAATTACAGTGTTATTAAGGAGAAAAAAACATAAAATGTGTGGCCAGTTGGACTTGGCTGTGAGATTGGCTAGCAGGCAAGAACACCTAATGGGCATGGCGAGATCAATTGATCTAGAATCTAGGCAGAGATTTTCCCCTTTGATGAATGCAGTCAATAGGTAATTTCTCAGGAGATGGACTGCAGTTACAGTATTGAGTTGATAAACTCTCCAGGCACGTATAGGCGGTGTGCTTAATTTACCCTTATTGATGAAATCAAACTGGAGTTTTTCATGAAGGAGCAGACTTAATGTGATGTTAACCACATATTTGACCAAAGCAGGTGAAGTAGTCAAGTTTATTGCCACAAATAATACAATTTCTAAATAATGGGTGATTTATAGATATGCTTGAACATTTCACATTTTACCTTTTACCCTAAGGGTGCTATTGAGAATGTTCCTATTTGCAGTATTGTTGATGGCTCTGTCCCTTAAAATCCTACAGATACTTAAGGTTGATTTAAGACCAGTAACAGTCACTGTTTAGAGAAACAGTTGCACGTTATGTGTTGTTACTCAAGGTGTGGAACATATTAATGGTATGTGGTCTAGTCGGTTTTTAGTCATTCTTAAACAAGGACTTATGATAGTGCTTTGCTATTGTTCAACAATGAAGTCCCAGTGCTTTAATGTCCTTAAAAAGAATCGTCTTGTAATCATCCTGGAGGTGATATGAGAAGTAAGCAAGAAATGGTCAGCTGAAACAGTAAGTATGCTTGTGAGGAGACTTTACACTAGATGGCAGTTTTGTTATGTGCTCTGGCTGAGGTTAAGGTGTAGGAGGTCCTAGACGTGCGCACACACAAGTATGCTCTGATCTCTTGGTCTCCTCTTATGGCCAGTAGAGAGCCCATGGAATCCAGTAACATGTGGGAACAATTTGGCTACAGACATTTATTTCTTTGTTTTACTGCCTGGCTCTGTGGTGGAGAAAGTGTTGGTCCAGGCCATCGGCCGTCTGGATTGTGTCAGAGGCCATGAGTATCAGGTTCCTTGGACGAGTCTCCAGACCAGACGGGTCAGGAAGGGGGATATGATGGAAGCACCCGAGATGTGTAGGGGGTAACTGGGAAGGGGGAGGATACTGACCCACTCTTTTGACTTGTTGCCTCACTCTAAAGGACCTAGTAAGCCAGGCCAAAGCACCAGCTGAAAAAACAGAATACTCCTCTTAAATCATGATCTGCCTTTCATTTTCATGAGACCATATTTCAATGGCCAAGACACAAACTGCGTAATGAAATGATTATCTGTCCTCCTCCGTCTATCCTTGACAGCCCCATCCAGACGAGGGGACCTGGAGGTGCTGGGCTACTGTCTGCTCCATTGGCAGTGTGGAACACTTCCCTGGCTCTCGATGCTCAGGAGTCCAACACAGGTCCAGGACTCCAAGGCCAAGTACGCACACTTCTCTTTTTCAGCACAGGTCCAGCCAGAAACAGCACTCTGCCGTGTATGTGATGGCTGCTGATCAGAGACTCAGAGCTGCCTGTGGTTTTCATTCTCCTCAACTACTTTGATAAAGTATCCAAGATGCAGTTTGTAGGAAATATTGAGGACACTATTGCCTGGAAAATTGACATTTTTCTCTGAGATGTGATTTCTGAGAATAATATAGGGCTCAATACAGAGAATATAAATGTATAGGCAGAATACTGTCTTCAGACATATTCAGTATCTGCAAGTGCAAGTGAGGAATGTTAGAATGTTACACCTATAAACAGTACTAATCAGCAAGGTAACATAGGTTATGGCAGGCATTTAACAGTCACAATTTATCTCAGCGCCGTTATAGGTCAGAGAATTACCAATCAATGTTTGCTTGTTTTAATGACTGAGGTATTAACTTTAATAAGAAATTTAAATCTAAAATAAAAATATGCTTTTTAACTCCAACTCCATGGCAGGCCTAAACAGCTGGTCAGATATATCTGGAAACAGTGTGTGATTGTTAATCTGCACTTGTTCTATACACTGTCAGGCATTTAAGCAATTCAGCTGTGGATTTGATGACTGATGTGCAGTAAGAAAAAATATAATCAAAAATAAATATACTCATCAGTCACTGAAAAACTTGAGAATTTTATAGTTATATAATATATATATATACACACACACACACACACACACACACACACACACACACTATATTGCCAAAAGTATTTGTTCACCCATCCAAATTATTTGAATCAGGTGTTCCAATCACTTCCATGGATACAGGTATATAAAATTAATCACCTAGGCATGCAGACTGTTTTTGCAAACATTTGTGAAAGAAGGGGTCGCCCCCAGGAGTTCAGTGAATTCCAGCGTGGAACTGTGATAGGATACCACCTGTGCAACAAATCCAGTCGGGAAATTTTCTTGCTCCTAAACATTCCACAGTCAACTGTCAGCTGTATTATAATAAAATGAAAATGTTTGGGAATGACAGCAACTCAGCCACGAAGTGGTAGGCCACATAAACTGACGGAGCGGGTCAGCGGATGCTGAAGCACATAGTGCGAAAAGGTCGCCAACTACATACAGCTACTACAGTCAGTTACTACAGACCTCCAAACTTCATGTGGCCTTCAGATCAGCTCAAGAACAGTGCGCAGAGAGCTTCATGGAATGGGTTTCCATGGTCGAGCAGCTGCATCCAAGCCATACATCACCCCGTGCAGTGCAAAACGTCGGATGCGGTGGTGTAAAGCACGCTGCAACTGGACTCTAGAGCAGTGGAGACATGTTCTCTGGACTGACGTATCATGTCACTTAAGCTCATATGTGAGGCAGGTGAGCAAATACTTTTGGCAATATAGTGTATATGAAGGGTTTGAGAGGATACTTGGGGTCTGTGATATTTAAAAAAATCTTAGTTTATTTTCTGGGATTTTGTTGATGATGATAATTAGACGATAAAAAGTTATTTAAAGTTGTTTGAACCCACCTCTCTCAACCACTTAAACTGGCGTCAAGTTTTCCACGGTGTAATTGCTGACAGCATTTATATTTTGCTTTATTTATTTATTTATTTATTGCTTTTCTTGTTTATTGCAGATTGATTTAGATGTACAAAAACACTGTTTTTATGTCGTGGACAGCTGGCTACTGAAGTTTTACATAAATGTTTATGTTACATACATTTTTATTCTATATAGTTTATTTTACTTTCAACTGTCTGATTCATGAATTTTAGTCTTTTTTTTTGTACTTAACATGTTAGCAATATGCTAGCACTGTCTGTGGAGCTGGTTAATACAGCGTTTGGACTAGGTGACCTCAATGTCGTGCTTGTGCCTTAGATGTTTTGCCTTGTTGGAGGTGTGATCCTCTAAACAAACTGCTTGCACAAAAATAGTTTTTTTTAATTTTTTTTTATTAAAATCAATTCAAGACTGAAAGGGTTACGTGCATGTTTAATCAATAATTGTACCAATACAAAATGTTAAAACGTTCAAGCTGATGACAATTTGTTGTAGGAAGTGCCGGAGGAGCTGGTGATGATGGCAGTGCGTTATGAGAAACACCAGAGGGAGAAAGAGATGTTTCCTTCCCAATTCGGACGTAGAGGAGGAGGAGGCGGCGGTGGACGAAGAGGAACAAGAAATGGGATGAAGGGTGACTCTAACTGGCGCTTCTGATCACAGGAAGGTAATATTCACATTTTGTACAGTGTCCTTGAATGTCGAGAAAGGCGCTTCTAAATAAAATGTATTATTATTATTATCTTACATATTTTAAAAATGTGAACAAATACATAGTCTGATATAGTATTGTTGCTCTGCAACAAAATTTAAAAAGGTGTTTAAGACAAGTGGTATCGGTGTAAGGCACCACTAATTTAAAATAGTCTGTCATTTCCCTGAATGTTCTCAATTAGTCTTAAATAAATTTAGATTTTTTTTAACATTACCAGGTAAAAAAAGATTACGGTTTAATGTGTAACTGAAACTGTGACCACAGTAAGAAACATCAGTGGTGGTGTACTCTACATTAATATAGATTCGTGAGTCCTTGAGGATAGGTTTAGCTATTTGTTTATTAGGGAACACTTACACAAGGGTAGTTTAGAATGACCAGTTACCTTGGAAAGTGGTCTTCCAGCCATAAGCAGTATGAGTTTATGTAAAATACTGGCTTGTATCGCCAGTGAGGCACCCAGTATTTCCAGTGAAAGCTTTAAGTCTAAATTTACTAAGCCTAAGTCTAAAACATTAAGTCCTTAATGCAAAAATGTTTGGATTGTAAGATTGTACCAGTTGTAAGTCGCTCTGGATAAGGACATCTGCCAAATGACATAAATTTAGATCTCAATTCTTTAAATGTTATAAATGAGTAGTTAAACTATGAATAGTTAACTTGGTTAATTAGACCATCTGTTGCTATGCATATTTGAAGCTTCAAAATCTTGTGACCCCCAAAGGATTCCATTGTAAATATTCAACCATGGTCTGCCTCTGAGTGTGAACAAAAACGTTTTGAGTTTTCATCTGGGAAAACAACTTAAAAAAAAAGTTTAATTATTGCTTTTAGGGGCATTTTCTTTTGAATTTGAATATTTTTTGTTTCTCTGGTATGTAAGTATCTGCCATTGTTTTGATTGTCTATTCATCTCGTTCTTTGTGTTCTCGAACGTGAAATGCCTTTGCCTTGCCTCATACTTAAATCACATTCAAATGTGTAAGTCACGAATGATTAAATATTCCTGTGCACTCAGATGCAACAACATGAAGTAAACATAAAAAGGAGACATGCCACTACAGTCCTTGTAGTCCTGCTCACCATTATTATCACCCATGATCTTCGACTCAAACCAAGTTTTCTTACACTGGGTAGGACATATTGCTCTAAAATCTCTTGATAATTCTCTGATTTCACGATTCCTGTGATACGGTCAAGTCCTCCAGTGTCAGACTTGACTGTTAGTGCGTTGTTCTTTTCCTTATAAGCTTCATTGTGCCGCCTGTAAACAAACCGATTATGTACTTAAACTTCATGGGTGCCAATACCGATGAGCAGGACTGTACTTGTGACATGTTTGGGATGACGATTTCTTTGTTTTCATATAAAAATGTTTTGGATTTTTTTTCCTCTCTTGAACTTTTACTTGTAGAAAGAAGACATCAGTCAAGTTGATCTGTCGCCAGGCTCAAAGTTTTGTTGCCATTTTGCAGAGAAACTTCAAAATATTGTTGTTTTTTTTCCATGTTTAATTACATTGATTACTTTCACGTGTGTGATGAAGAATTTGTTTAATTTGACGTAAATTTGTCATGCCGAAGTGACATTGAAATAAACATTTGTAGTGAATTGCAGCTTTGTATGAATGTTATAAATATTCTAAGCTATTATCCAAACCACTAGCTCCCATTGTAAGAAATGGAGCACAGTTATAATGTTGCATAAAATGTCAAAAGCCAAGCTGTGTGCGCGTGCGTGTCCGTCTGTTCTCCTTGGTCCCCATGAGGCAAACTGCTTTTTAAGACACTGCCACCTTCTTCTGAAAAGCCAAAATACTTTTATTTTGTTTAGGCTACTGAGGTTAGGAGCAGGTGTAGGTTTTTTTTTTTGTTTTTTGTTTTTTAACATGTATAACATTCTTAGTTCAAATATATCACCATCCAGCCTAAGGAAACACAATGGCGTTTATTGTATTTATAATTAATGGTAACATTTGTATGTAATGTAATGTATTGTAATAAATTTTTTTGTTGTTTTGAATGTGTGTTTACAAGGGGTGTCAGGATACACATAGTAATATTAATTTTTTTTGGTACGGGGGTTTTGATACAATACGAGCTGTGAATCGAGCAGTGTTTCGAGCTACTGGGGGGGGGGACCGTCATTCTATTGTTTTGGTTAGCCTGATGGAGAGAGCAAGACTGAGCTGGAACAACCTAAATCACCCTCGCATCTATCTCCTGTGTAGGAATATTTTGGTTTCCCAGTCAGTTACAACAATGACGGTCAAAGAATGGTAGACAAAACGGTAACTGTGTGTAAACTTTGCTTTGTTTGAGTATCAAACATCGGTACCCCTAGTGTATACATAGTTGTGAACCAACTTGAGCACCTCACAATTCTTTTTTTTGAAATAGAAAGTAAGTTTCACGTTCTCTTACAAAGCAGTCTGCCAGGAAATCGCACATTTTCTTGTTCTCACTGAGGTCCTTGAACAGGTTTTGTGAGGGAATGAAGAAGTTTGGGAGATGACGATTTCTCAGGTTTTTTTCAAAGTCCTCAAGGAGCTGCTGGAAGCAATGGTGAAGCTTGCTGTCAGTCCATTCACTGTCCTCTACCCTGGCAGCACAGGCATGCAGTAGGGCTGTCTTGGCATGGTATGAGCACAGCTTCTCTGCTTCCTTTGGATACTCCTCCTTTAGCTGCTGCAGGAGGTATTTCAAAAGTTTCAGACAATTCTTCCTGTAAAACACAACTGTGTTATTTGTTTGAAGATAAAGCATTTTCCTATATCCTGCTTCTGTTACTGTTATAGCATTAAAGTTTGTACAGTTTACCGGTTCATAAATGATATTCATTTGTCCATAGCATATTGGACAGCCAGTTGCAGGAAGGCGGCAGAAAAAAATAATTTGACTAAAGTCGATTGAGCCTTATCAAAGCTGCAATGTATTGTACATGAAAAGTCCTGACATTATATTGCATAAATTATGTATTTGGTCACCTACCAACCAGTAGGAATTCTGGCTCTCGCAGACCTATTAGTTTTTTTTTTAAAGAAACCCTCCTGTTTTGCACTCATTAATGTAATTAATTGCACCCATGTGAACAGAACTAGCAGCTTGTTGAGAAGGCAACAACTGTTGGTGCAATATTATTAGAAAATGTAAAAAAACAAGACTGTCAATCTTTCTCGGTCTGGGGCTCCATGCAATGATTTTGAGAAAGGTCATGAATCAGCCTAGAGCTTCATGGGAGGGCCTGGTCAATGACCTTGGAGAGAGATGAGAGTCTTGAAGGACCGTTAGTAACACATTACACTGTCACGGATTAAAATCCTGCAAGGCACGCAAGGTTCCCCTGCTCACACCAGAAAAAGGCCTAGGCCTGTTTGAAGTTCACCAGTAACCATCTGGATGATCTAAAGGAGGTGTGGGAGGTCATGTTGTCACATGAGACCAGATGAGATTTTTTGAGATGATTAAAAATCGTTTAATGTGATTTTTCTGAATTTTTTTTAGATTCTGTCTGAATTGAAGTGTGTGGACCTCTTCATTTTTTGTAGGTGGGAAAACTTGCAAAATCAGCAATGTATCAAAATACTTATTTTTCCCCACTGTATACAGTTGATATAGGAAGTCATTGTAGCTTGTAAAAATCTGTACCTTTTGTCACATTATACCCAGAAAATTATTATAAAGTTTAAAAAACCTTTTTAAAGGTGTGTCCACCATGTTTATATTACATTATGGGGACTAAATGTCTCCTTAAGGATAGAAAGATATGTGGTAGCCTAGTGGTTAAGGTACTGAACTCTGGACCAGAGACTCTGCCAAGCTGCCACAGTTGGGCCCTTGAGCAAGGCCCTTAACCCACCATTGCTTGGATTGTAAGACTGTATCAGTTGTAAGTTGCTCTGGATAAGAGCGTCTGCTAAATGCTGTAAATGTAAAAGATATGACATTGGGTCGTCCTTTTGTTAACTTTCCTGCTAAATTGTTAAATTTCCTTCGGGATTAATCTATCGATCTGTCACTTCAAGCTGGATGACCAAGCCAGGATGGTATTGTTGAACAGGGAGGCTTAAACACTTTGGACTGAAATCTAATTTTGAAAAAAACTCAAGAACAGCACTTCGGCTTAAATACACCACATCTGTGAAGCATGAAATTGTTGAAATTGACAATTGTTGGGGTTTGTCTGTTTTTCTTTTTGTTGTTTTTCAGTTGGGACAGGGAAATGGTCCAGATGTATTTGCCCATTAACCTGAATGTTGGTAGGTGCTAATGGTCTTAATTGGCATGGTCCTAAACATAAAAAAAAACAATGCCGTGGTTTCCTGATGGAGGAAGCAGAAAGTCCTTGAGTGGACAAGTCAGAGCTATAAACTAAATATGACAAAATGGACTAATAAGACTTCGATTTGTGTAGTGAAGTTTTAGCCTGAAAGATGTTTGACTATCTTGAGTATTTTAAAGGGATATGACGATTTTGTGTAGAAACTGTAAATGCACTGCAGTGCAATGAATGTCAGTCACCTGCAGCATTTTGGTCCTTTACAGCAGGTGGAGGTGTGGCCATGGTTTTTTATGATGTACTTTTCCACGTGTGAGAAAGAGATGCGCCAAACATCTGACAAGAACAACACCAGTTATAGCTTCAAAATATAACATGTATAACCTGAACTAAACATTACATTGTTGCTGCTAATTCTGTGTATTAACATATGAGAACATATTCTGATTGTGTATTTACCTTTGGCAGGTATTCCGTTGTTCGTCGCATTCCCATTTCCCTCGTATTTCGGTACCAAATAAAATCCTTTTTGTTGTGTCTTCCAAACTTTTTCTCCTAGCCACTTTTCAACATCGAAGCCTTTATTAGTGCAATCGGGCCATCTTGTGTCCTTGACCTCTAACCCAAGCACAAAGTCGATAGAAAGCAGTTTGCCTTCCACTTCTACTTCCAGGGTTACAGCAGGGCATCCCTTCTTCTTTCTGGGCAATTTAACATCTTCAACAAAAGACAAAAAACGGACATGACAGAGTATAAAAACAGCTAAATTAGTACTAGAGATGTGCACAAACTTTTCTTTACATCAAATGAAGTATAATTGAAAGGAAATTAAAACTCTGACATAGGTTCTGTGTGAATTAGATTCTAGTGTAGACACAGCAGATCATACATTGCAACAGTGACTGATACCTAGCCTTGTGATGATTCAGTTGGAATATATCAGCTGATACAGATATTCACTGTCAAGGACCAAGGGCAACCATGAAGCTACATCATCCTACGTGACTCATTTCTGACCATATTCTCTTTCCTCAGACAGTGGAAATAAACAATTGACTGTGCTTTTAATATATGCTGCTCACAAAAATTAGGGGATACTTCAAAATGAAATATTCCATAATTAAATACACAGTGTATATAACACTCCTTTTTCTGCACCTCCTCGTCATTTACGGCATTTAGCAGACGCCCTTATCCAGAGCGACTCACAACTTATACAGTCTTACAATTCAAGCAGTTGTAGGTTAAGAGCCTTGCTTAAAGACCCAACTGTGGCAGCGGTGGGATTTGAACCCTGGACCATGAGGTCCAGAGTCCAGTACTTTAACCAGTAGGCTACCCCAGGTGTCATGTATTTTTCTGTGTATAATTTAGTCCTGTGCTTTGAGACCCTTTATTGTCCATGTTCACTATAC
>JAUZSU010134569.1:0-16239 GCA_034780255.1 Parotocinclus maculicauda
GGGGATGCCACACAGTGGTAAAAATGGCCTTGTCCCAACTTTTTTGGGATTTGTTGACGCCATGAAATTTGGAAACAGCATATTTTCCCCTTAAAATGACACATTCTCTTAGTTTAAACTTTACACCCAGTCCAACTGTAAAAAACTTACAGGTGTTACTTTTGATTTAGATCTCTCTTGATCTAGCAACACCACACATATTGCTTTCTTTCTGTTACGTAATATTGCTAAACTTAGAAATATCCGTTTTTTTCAAGATGCTGAGAAACTGGTTCATGCATTTATAACCTAGAGGTTGAATTACTGTTGCTTTACTTGCTGGATGCTTTAGTAAATCTAGATTTCTAAATCTAAATAAACTGTAACTAGTGCAGAATGCTGCAGCTTGAGTGCTAACTATAACTAAAAAACTATCATATCAGTGCTGTTCTGTCGTATCTACACTGGTTAACAGTTAAATTCCGCATTGATTATAAAATACTTTTTGTAACATATAAAGCTCTACATGGTCTGGCTCCACATTATCTGAGTGAACTCTTAGAAACTTACAATCCAGCTTGTCTACACACAGTGTAGGACTTCTTTCTGTTCCTTGAATTAAAAAAGCCACAGCAAGTGGAAAAGTTTTCTCATACATCGCCCCGCAATTATGACACTCGTAAACATTCTTATTTATGCAGATATCATGCAGCAGGTCTTAGGTTTGTGTCAAACACTACACCATCATCCAGCCAGATATTAGCTTTTTGGCATTTGACAGTTGCCGCTATATGTGAGAACTTTATGGACTTAAGGATACAGCTTTGTAAGTGACTGTCCCAAGGGAGTATCCCAAGATTTCATGATTATGAACATCTCACAGTCGTATAGTATGACACAAATGAATGCATTTTTTAATAATGTGGTGGGGTCTTGTTAAATCAAATGTTGGGGTTTTGTTTTGGTATGCATAGTTTATTTAGTTAACTTCCCATTAACATCAATGGTAATTTATGACACAGAGTCATATATCCAGCTTGTCCGCTCAGACATGTGAAGGCTTTACATTGCTCAAATGACCCTTGACCATCACCTTCTAGGATGCAAACAAATCACAGTTGTTAAAGTCAAATGGTACAACACAGTGCATGCATTAATCAGTGTTGTTGGATGTATGGTGGCTGCAGCCATCCATGTTGATCAGTTCTTCCCTGAGTTTCCAAGGTAATCAAGGAAATGTAAAATTATGGCATTATCTATTTAAGTCACATGATTAGGCTTTAAAAAAAGATTATGCTCAAAAAGTTACAATGTGTTATCTACTATAAATCTTCCGTTTTTGTTTTTGTTTTTAGATTTGATCACCACTCTTTCTTAGAATAAATAAAATTACCATGTATGAATTGGAACAAAATGTTACCATATGTATGCTGTGTTCCACAAAAAACATGCAGGTTCATAATATAACAAAACTTTTTAACTCTTTTCTTTACCTTTCTTTTCTTGGAGCGTCCTTCAGCCTGCAAGGTTCTGGTGCACTGTTCAACACACTCTCTGAAGCTCATGTTGCTGTGGTCTGGGGTATAGTCCAGATTTGCAAGTTGAGCCAGGGCCAGTATATAGTTGCATGCAATTCTTAATATAGCAAGCTTTGAGAGCTTCTGTCCATAGGAATAGCAGGGTACCTGTAAAAACACAGTTTATGTAGGTCATGTAAATGCTGAAAAATACATTCCATCTTCATTGCTCTCATTGATGGAAGGAGGTTTTGGCTTAAAATCTCACGATACATGGCCCCGTTCATTCTTCCCTTAACACTGATCAGGTAACGAGTGGAGGACAGAAGACCTTCTTAAAGAAAAAAAGTTACAGGTCTGTGAGAGCCAGAAATCTTACTTGTTTGTGGGTGACCAAATACTTATTTTCCACCACAATTGACAAATAAATTATTTAAAAATCCTACAATGCGATTTCATTGATTTTTTTCCCTAATTTTGTCTCTCATGGTTGAAGTGTACCTATGATGAAAATTACAGACCTCTCTTATCTTTCTAAGTGGGAGAAATGGCTGACTAAATACTTTTGTCCCACTGTATTGATCAGTCTCTTTATTAAATGCATTCTGAAAATGTATAATATTTGTATGCGGCATTAAAAACTAAGAAAATCAGAAAACCAGCTTATATAGATTACACATTGTCAAGTTATTTAGTGAGTATTTAGTTATGCTTGAGCAGTAGCAGCATCTGGCAGTGGTAATAAAAAAGTACCATACATGTACTATACTATGTACTATATATGTAGTCACTAAAAACCAATAGTGCATTTCAGCAAGGTCAACATGTGAGTATGGACATGCATGTGTGCAGCAGTAAGATACAAGGTTTTACCCGATTGGCTCTTTCTTAGTAAAAGTGAGGTTGCGATTGGGTCGAGCCTGATTAATTGGGATGGTGCAACCCTGAAAAACAAGAAACAAAAAACACATATTTAGCAATTATCCAATTCAACTGGGAATCATATAGCAATTAAATAGTCATTTGACCTGGATCTTGTCACACCAGCCAGCAAAATATCGGAATGTCTGAATGGACATGCCAATGTGGGTTTTGAGGGCCAGTGTGTAGACGGCTCCTGAGTCTATGGATTCGATAGTGGCCAGCTCCTCCTGATACTGTTCCATCAGATCGTCCAGTCTGAAGCAGCATAAAAGACATGGTATATATTTCCAATATCACTCAAAGTCACTCTTTTATTTGTATAGCTTTCCACATCACGTCCACAATGATTCATTTATGTAGGTACTTACTTGTAGATGAGTCTGCCTCTGTCTCTGGGGTTCATCTTGCCCCATTCTCCCTCCTCAAACGCCTCTTTGGCTGCTGCCACTGCTTTCTCTACATCAGAGATCTGAGCTAAAGATACATCACAGATAGGCTGCACAGACAAAGAAAGAGAGGTTACAAAATGTATTAAATGTGTCATGATGATGCTGAGGATGTACTTGGGGATCACAATACAAAGCTATTCGACTAGAATATTTAAAATTTTTAAACAACATTAAACGACAGTAAACATTTTAATAGTAGATTATAATAAATTAAAGATTGCACTATCTAAGCTTTAATAGGTGACAGTGAGATTGTACAGCTACCTGTCCAGTAGTGGGGTTAATGGTCTTGTAGGTCTTTCCTCCTTCAGCGTCCACAAACTCGCCATTTAAAAAGAGTTGGTGTGGTATGTGGATAGTCATGTTGTTTACATTCATCTCCACCTGGAAAACACGTGAAAATGTGGCTTTGACAGAAATGCAGCCAGCATGTTGAATATTATTAGGTTCTTCTATTAATATTATATGCCATACACCTTACAGCTCTGAGCTGGTAAACGAATCAGCTAGGTTCAGTTTAAAATGTAATATTTTTGATGAATGTCAATGGCAGCAGATGATGTGGGCTACAAAGGTAAATAATGTTCTTACCTGCCAGACATTGCAGGCTATAGTGACATCAAAGTTGTCATTGAAAACAAAGAATTAGTCCTATTGTTTCAAGCAACCTTACTTGTGAGTCCAAGCAGCAGGTGATTAAAATTTGAACGAGGTGGTTCTTATCCTTGCGGCACAGAGGCACAGTAGGTAGCTCTGTTGCCTCAAAGCTCGAGAGTTTCCTGATTTAATTGCAGCTGTGTGGAGTTTGTATGTTAAGACATGTGATAGATCATCTGGTGTCTCTTAGGGGTCCTATTTTTATTGAGTGTTTGTGCCCTGCATAGAATTTCCGCTGTTTCTAGGGATGGTTTGGTCTTATGCCCTGTCATGGTGGTTAGTATAGAAAAGGAACTTATTAATGAAAACTCCTTAGCATGGCTATATATGAACATCATAGAAATTACAATGTGTTTCAGATGTGTGTCTGGGGATTGTGGTAGCCTAACGGTTATTGTACTAAAATACTGGCCAGAAGATCCAGGGTTCAATTCCAACCTCTAAGCATGGGCTGTTGGGTCCATGAGCAAAACCCGTAACCCACAGTAGTTTAGACTTTGAGACTTTATCAATTTTATGTCACTGTGGATAAGGGCATATGGTAAATGCCTATGTGTAGTTGTGTTATAGAGCAAATTCTATATAATGTTGATATAGGTGATCTACTTGAGTATACCATACATCCTTTAATACAATCCAAACTATTTTGGAGATTCTCAGCACCCCTGTGATCTGCCATAATTATAGTTCCACCAATTTCTGCTTTTGAATCCTTCAGTAGCTTTGCTGTAGTTTTTTTTTTTTTTGCTGTAGTTTTAAACCCTCACATAGTCAACGACAAGTTCTTCCTCAGCATCTTCTCCTCTCAGCTTCCTCACGCACATCTGGATGAACTCTTGAAAGGTCGTCGACATGTAAACATCTTCGTTCTGCAGCTGCAGCTGACTCGCCCTCAACTTCACCTCCTCCACAAGTCTGCAAAGTGAAACAGAAAGAAATTGGGCAAAGCATGAAATAAGAAACATGTAATTAAGACAGCCTCATAAATCTAAAAAAAGATAAACAAATATTTTTAACATAGCCTAAATTAAATAGCGCCTGTTTGTTTACCTGACAACATCCATAGATGCAGCGCCTGACTTAAAAAAGTCAGTGGAGTCTTCAATCTTCTCTACATTAGTCAAAATACTCTTCCACACCACCTGTGCAAACACACACAAAATGCAGCTATATTTGGGTTCAGATTAACCCACCCACCAGCCAAGAAAGAAAGAAAATGTTCATAGCAGGTACTAAGTAGGTGTTAACTGAACAACCACTTTGGCTGGAACTTAATGATCTCAAATACAAAAATAAATTGTACTAAATAAACATACCACATGTGGCACTCATCCTGGTGTGTACCTTTCTTGACGAAAATGACTTGAGTGTCAAACTAGACATGAATTTAAAGGTTAAATTAGAGGGAGATTTTTTTTAGAAAATAGGATGACAAAGAGAAAGCCAAAATTAAACTTTTTGCCTGTCAGCATTTTGCTGAAGATCACTAGACAAACCAGAAAGCTATTGCAAGAAGCTTTTTGGATGGATGACACCAAACCATAAGTTTATGGTTTAAACAAGAATCATTAGGTCTGGAGAATTTTAGTAAAAATAAAGTAAGTGGTCAATGTTTTGCAACGGCCAAGTCAAAGTCCTGACCTCATTTGATAAGAAGACTTGTCTGTTGGCATAGAATGTAAGCTTAGGCCTGTAAAATGTATAGTTAAAAGGGGTAGACCATAGCCACAGTGAGGGCTGACCTAGTGCTGAGGTGCATAGTGCAAAAAAGACACTTACATTGATGACACAATAACTATAGAGTTACAGTTAGCATTAACATCAGCACAAAATCTGTGTACCGGCAGCTTCATGGCATGGCCATGTCCAAGTGTTAAGTATTGGATGAAGTCTGACTCTGGTGAAGTAAAAAACTGAACTTGAAGTGTCTAATCAGTTTGATGGACATATCTGGGTTGGTAAATTGACTGCATTGTTTAAAGTTTGGTGGAGGAAGGACAATACTGTGGAGAAATCGTGTTCAGGTGTTGGACTGGGCTCCTTAGTTTCAGTGAAGGGGAATCCCAACGCTTCAGCTACAAAGCCATTCTAAAAAATGTATGCTTTCTGGGAATAGTTTGGAGGTCCTTTGGTGACTGGTAAATGAATTTGGAAAGCAGCTGACCACGGGGGCTGGTGATCTGCATTATCTAGAAAATGTACATGCTCTGGTAGGAACCTTGTGTGGGAAACAGATAAATCACAGCTTAATGCAATTATTTTTATGTTACATACAAAACTACCACAAACACTAGCTGTCAGTGTCTCACCCTCATCTGCTCCGCAAAGGCCTTTTCTTCCTCTGTGAGCTCCACTGCAGTGCTGGAGGAAGCATTAAAATATTGAGCAGCTGCAATCATCTTCCCATCCTCAAACTGCAGGTTCTTCACCAGCAACTACACACATTACATACACATAGATTGTCTTTATTTATTTATTTATTTATTTAACATTGCATCCTCGTGCATGGCTATTCCTGAAATAAGCAAAACTACATCAGTATCATTCGGACCCATTCATACTGGGTCAATTTTAGAGAAAGCAATTAAGCAATTAGTGCATGTCTTTGGAATGTGGGAGAAAATTTCAGTACCGAGAGTAAGCCCACACAGATATAGTCTGAGATCAGGATCTAGCCAGGAATATCTGGAGCTGCGAGGCATCCATGTGCTGCCCCACAGTGAAAAATACAAATACATTTCACTCACATAAAACATGAAATTAAAACTGCAGTAGTGTACTGCAATGCTGTAATTTTTACCTGTACTAACTCTACATCAAATTTTTTTATGTATTTTTCTTCTGCTCTGTTCTTTAATGTCCACAACTATCTCTCTGTACAGTCTTTCTAACTGAGGCTGATTTTGTCAACTGAATACAAAGGTCTTTTTCAACTTGAGCAGAATGAAGTCCAACTCACGTATGGCCCTTCTGCACTGTGCCAGCCTGTTCAGCAAGTGCCAAGTACAGCTTCATTATGAACTGCTGAGCTGAGAAAATTGCAATCAGCATTGCTTCAAGAGAAATGAGCTAATTTTCGTCTTTTTATATAAACCGAGTCTCTCAAGGTCTTAATTCGCAGTGCTGAAGAGAAGAACTTGAATGAATTGCACTCGTTATTATCCTTCTTAGCACCAATTCGTATTCATGTGTATTTTATTTTGTATTAACTGGGCTACTTAAACAATTCACATTATACTATATACAAAATACCAATCATTCTTCATGGGTGACAGGCTACATTAAATTAAATGGTTAAATGGTTTAGAAATTCTGCCCCACTGGAAAGCATTTTTTAAATACTGTACATACAGTATCTCACAAAAGTGAGTACACTTCACGTTTTTGTAACTATTTTATTATACATTCTCATGGGACAACACTGAAAATATGACACTTTAATAAAATGTAAAGTAGTCAGTCTACAGCTTGTATAACAGTGTTAATGTGCTGCGCCTTCAAAATAACTCAACACACACTCATTAATGTCCAAACCGCTGGCAACAAAAGTGATTATACTCCTAAGAGAAAATTGCCAAATTGTGCGAAAACTGTCAATATTTTGTGCTGCCACCATCATTTTCCAGCACTGCCTTAACTGTCTTGGGCATGGAGTTCACTAGAGTTTCGCAGGGTGCCACTGGAATCCTCTTCCATTCCTCCATGATAACATCACAAAGCTGGTTAGAGACCGTGTGCTCCTACACAGATGCTCAATAATACTTAGGTCTGGAGACATGCTAGACCTTCACCCTCGTTTTCTTTAACAAGGCAGTGGTCATCTTGGTCGTTATCATGTTGGAATTCTGCCCTGTGGTCCAGTTCCTGAAGGGAGAGTATCGTGCTCTGCTTCAGTATGTCACAGTACATGTTGGCGTTTATGGTTCCCTCAATGAACTGTAGCTCCACACAGCCACAGTCATGCAGCCCCAAAACCATTACATTCTTGACACCATGCTTGACTGTAGGCAAGACACACTTGTACATGCTTTACATCATTTGAACCAAATACGTTTATCTTGGTCTCATCAGACCACAAAACATGGTTCCAGTAAACAATGTCCTTAGTCTGCATGTATTTAGCAAACTGTCTGCAGGTTTTCTTGTGCATCATCTTTAGAAAAGGTTTCCTTCTGGGATGACAGTAATGCAGACATGTTTGATACAGGTGCAGCATATGGTCTGAGCACTGACAGGCTGACCCCCAGCCCTTTAATCTCTTCAGCAATACTGGCAGCACTTCTACATGTATTTTCAAAAGCCATCCTCTGGATATGACGAGCATAAGCACTCAATATTTTGGTCGACTATGGCGAGGCCTATTCTGTGTGGAACCTGTCCTGTTAAACCACTGTATAGTCTTAGCCACTGTGCTGCGTCCAGTGACCAGTATGAGAGTGTGAGGGCGATAACATCAAATGTAACTCACCTGCTCCCCGTTCACACCTGAGACCTTGTAACACTAATGAGTCACATGATAACAGGGATGGAATAATGGAGGGAAAATTATTAATTGGGCATATTTTGCCATTTTCACTTAGGGCTGTACTCATTTTTGTAGCCAGTCGTTTAGAGTAATAGCTGTGTGTTAAGTTGTTTATACTTTTGTGAGATATTGGCCATCTTCACAGACAAGCTGTAAATATATAAATCCACTGTAATTTTAATTCAAATACACTACTCATTAAAATAGTACTACTTACAAATTCACAGAACCCATAACAAAGTTTCAGCTTTTTAGGACAATACTTCAGTGTGGGCTGCCAGTAATTGTTAGCTACAGTAGTTTTACAGGTGCAGTGCTTGGCTGAATAAATATATTTAGGGTAAAGCACATTTTACTGATTTTAATATTACAAACACGGTTTTGTATTTTTACCGCCTTGCCATCGTTTCCAAACAGAACCAAGCCATTCTTCGTAACCAGGCCTGGACGACTCGCTCCAGGGATCTCCAGAGGCTGACCTTTAGCAGTTGAACCGTTATCCAACAAAGTTGAACCATAGAATGTCACATTCTGCCAGAGAGACAATTATACATACTAGTTACTTAGCATTCTTAGCACTAATCAAGGATTAGGAATCTAACAATTTACAAAATTTCCTTAAAAGTGTCCAGGATTAAGTAATTATGTACATGTTTGGTGGACCTAAATGGTAGAACTGCGGTCATACTTTACTTTTATCTAGTAATATAGATTGCAATCTTCAAAGAGATTGTAAAATGCATGTGTTATGTCACTAACCTTTTTATTAACCTCTGCCCAGGCTCCAGGAACTTTATCATTTCCTCTAATCCAGTTATGGATGGCCTCAGCAGACTGGTTCCAATCAATCTAAACACAAACACACAGATCAACACGTTTACAAACATACAACAGGGTGCCTTTTATTTAATTAGTTCTGCACATGTTTTTTAACTCTACATATGTTTAAAAACAAATATGCTTTTGTGTCAATTGTCTACATTATTAATATAAATTAATATATAATTAATAAAAAGCAGCACCAGGACTTGAACCGAAGCTCATGTGGTGGTGGGTTAGCATAGTAGACATCCGAGTGCCCTAAACATATTCTTGTCATAAAAACATACTTTAGTGTTTAAAATTTAATTAATGCTATTTTATTATTAGTTGATAATTCCCTCATATTAGAGTTTATTATTCCTTTTAAGCAGACCTAACACTAACAAGTCGAGTGGAAATTTAGTCTGGAATCACACAAGTTTATTTTTCACCTTATCCATCGAGGTTCCATGTAAGTATTCCCTAAATAAAGTTTTAAGCTATAAAAACTATAAAAACAAAAACACTAGCAAGGCCCACCTTTGAATTATCTTTTTTCTGAATGCACTCGTAGGTGGCTCCCTCCTCAGGCTGCTTAATTTTGGGAGCTTTACCTGATGCAATTAACCTGACTGCTTCCACCTTGTACAAACACAAATACAGACATATTAAAATTAAACAGACACGTGCTTTTATTAGGATACACAAAAAATATTTTTAGAATTTCCTCTGTAAAAACTGACCATCCCTTTGACTCCTTCTGGAAACAGGAAGCGCTTATAGATAGTGTTCACTGTGTCATTGGGTTCCACATCGCACTCTTTCTGCAAAAGAACTGGCCCAGTGTCCAATCCATCATCGGCCCAAAATATAGTGAATCCTCCCTTCTTGTCACCATGAATGAGAGTCCTGTAAACGATGCAATTCCTGTTTAGAAAGCTATGTGTAGAACTGCAATGTAATATACTAACTGATAGATGTAACTGTTTGACGGTACTAAACACACACATACACACATAGACTGACCAATTGATGGCAGAAGCCCCTCTGTGACGAGGTAGCAGTGAGGGGTGATAGATAATAGAGCCATGTTTTGGATGGTCTATCACCTCCATGGGAATAAACTGAGAGCAGAAGGGCAGAACGTTGAGCTCAGCTCCCACAGCCTTATACTGCTCCACCACCTCATGAATGGCTTTACCCTTCAGACGCCAGCGTGGGAACTTAAACACTGCCACACCGTCTTTCTCTGCTTCAGCACCTGAGGGGTTTCACAGTCAACAATCAAGAGTTCGAAACTGCATTAACATGTATATCAACATTATTAAATCTAATAGTTCCTGCAACACAAACCCAGACAAAAAAGTGAACTGTGAATTTAAAAAGATAGGTCAATTGATCAATTGGTGTAAGCTTAGAATGCATTATCTATAAAGAACTAATGTTTGATGGTTATGTTGCAAAACATTTTACACTGCGTCAAAACTGCAGAAGCTAAACAGGTTTTTTTATTAAACCAAATCTGCATAGTAAACAGCAGGTTGGCTTTTCATCAATTGTGGTTAATTATTATTAGACCTAATGCATCTGCACACAACCAGTGAATACAGCATGCTTACAGCTAGCACCCAATGGTAAAGTTGAGTAAACAAACAAAAAACAAAAGCTAATGTAAAACATAGTTTGGTTAGTCACTGTTGTTAATTAGCTTACACTCACAATGAAATAAGAGACAAACTTGATTAACTGGTCAGCTGTTTTTTGTTTGTTTTACTTTTATTTGTGGTTTAACAGATGAAGATTTAAGAATAATGAGGAATTTAAATATTTACCCAGTGGATCTGCCTTGCCATCTTTGTCAGGTATTGTGAACACCCCAACAATAACATGTCCCTCCTTTCTCAGCTCTTTGTACACTTCCTGTCCAAAAAGGCTCTGACCAATTAGAGCAATCTTCATCCTGATGCCTAACCAAAACCTAAGAAAAGACACAGGTTTAAACTAGACAACATATTTATGCTGTGAGAATAATGTATCACAACTAATGTGATATGACTTAATTTGGAATAGTATGTTATTTTACTATTTAAAAATAAATGTAATTATAACGTAGTATCAATTTATGTGCATCAATAATATGTAAACTTCAAAATGTAAGTTCAATACAACAAAAAGGATGTGATGCAAAATGGTCACCACCATGACCACAGTTATAACAATATTCATGAAAAGCAAATGCATAAAAATACAGCATTTGACAGACACACCTATGAAGTATAATACATATAAACAATAGTACTTTGTTCACTAAAGTCTGAATTTGGTAACCAATGTCTGTAAACTTTTAAAGATTTAGTAAATTATTGTTTAAAAAGTGTGGCACTTTTTTACTGTGCTTAGTACTGTCATGTCTCAACTCCAGAGATGTTTTACACGTTGGTCCTCTCCAGGTACTCTGGTTTTATCACACATAAAAAAAAACATGATAGATAAATTGGTCTCTCTCAAAAGTGTCCCAGTGTTTGTGTATGTGTCAGAATTCAGGAATTTTCATTCTTAATGATTTGACAGCACGCTAAAACAAACAAGAAACAATGTGGGTCAACGCTACTCACACTTTCGAAATCATGCATTAGATTAGACTGGCTACTGTAAATTGTTACTATGTATGTTTAAATGAACAGGTGAGTAATGAGGAGGATAATTCAGGGGACAAAGAACTATGTCTTTGCAAACAAAATACAAAGTTAAATCCTCTTATCTCATGAAATTGTGGATGGTTTACAGCTCTGCAGCTCTCTTCTGACATAGTAAATACAAAAGGAAATATGTTACACTGTCACATAAAATACAGTTTCTCATTACAAATCTGCATTTATTTGTGTGTGTGTGTGTATGAGAAAGAGAGATTCATATTCATATTTATATTCAATAACACAGTGCAATAAAAATCTTGGTTATTTATACTTACATATTATATATAATAATATTAGAACATTATCCAATACAAAAATCATTAAATAAACTTGTCTGTGTAAATAAATCTTGATTATGCTACTTCTATAGATAAGTATAATGTAAAATTAAATAACTAGCCAATATTTGACACTTTTAAAAGTGGAAACTCGTCGTTAACAGCGGATATAAGGACAATATGCTCTACTGTGCCTGGGTGTACCCTTTCGTGTAAATACAACATTTAGAAATCGTTAAAAAATATCATACGGAACATGACCTTGTTGAAGAGAAATATTGTATCACATAATGGAGACATTGCTGAAGTGCAACCCTACAACCGATTTATAAATAGCGACTGGATAAGTTACTGGTACATTTGAAAGGTGGTTTGGTTGTTTGCTATAAATGATGACCTGCTTCATTCTGCACGCTGCAGTATGTCTCTCTAAACGGCTCTGATTCTGCAGCACCGTCCATAAAGTCGACAATAAAAATCCCAAACACCATCGGATTTGTAAAATTAGATCTAGTTTACTAAGACGATATCACAAACATACTCGTTTTTTGCAAAGCTAGAACTTGACACGAGAGAAAACAAAACTTAGTACCTTGACCGTCTGTAAGACCCTCCTCGAGTGTAAGACAGGGACCCAATGAGAAAGAGTATAATTTAAGTCTACAATCCGTCATACAGCGCCTATACCAATAGCGTTAGTGTACACACTCAACAGGCGTATCAGTGCCTCAAAGGGAGGAGCTACGACTAGATTCCTATACACTCATACACTCCTCCTACTACATACGTGAATATAGCACTCCGCCATAACCAGTGAGAGCTTTGACGTCCACGTGTGGAACAGCAATTCCTGTTGAAAAAAAAACAGTATACACAATCACTAGTTGGTTGTTGGTCAAAACTGGTTTCTTATGCCAAATGCTGGCTTGCTGCTGGTTTAAACTGTGGTGGAGACTGTGGTGGTCTAGTGGTTAATGTACTGATCTATGAACCAGAAGGTGCAGGGTTCAAATCCCACCTCTGCTAGGTCCCTGATCAAGGCATTTAAACCAAAATTACTTGACTTTTAATACTGTATCAATTGTAAGTCATTCTGGATAAGGGTGTCTGCTAAATGGCAAATAAATAAATGTAAACTGAGCTTTCATGGCTTGAGTGAGCACTGGTCTATACTTGGTCATCATTCATTAATTTTCTTGTCTCGGTAAAGCCGATACCTAGCCGTGGCACAGGGAACTATGCAGGAACAAACTTAGACAGGGCGCATACACTCACAAAGTGGGGACTGTGGTGTTCTAGTGGTTAAGGTACTGAACTATGGACCAGAAGCTTACTTGCAAAGATTTCTCCAGATTCTCTTAATCTTTTGATGATATTAGGGACTGTAGATTTCCTAAATCCCTAAATTCCTTGCAATTGCTTGATGAGAAACGTTGTTCTTAAACTGTTTGACTATTTGCTTATGAAGTTGTTCACAAAGTGTTGCACCTTGCCCCATCCTTGCTTGTGAATGACTGAGCCTTTCGGGGCTGTTTCCTTTATACCCAATCATGACACTCACCTGTTTCCAATTAACCAATTCACCTGTGAAATGTTCTAAACAGGTGTTTTTTAAGCATTCTTCAACTTTCCCACTCTTTTTTTTTCCATCCCAACTTTTTTTGGAACGTGTTGCAAGCATCAAATTCAACATAAGTGAATATTTGCAAAAAACAATAAAGTTTATCCATTTGAACATTAAATATCCTGTCTTTTAAATATCTTGCTTGGTCTGATGAATTTGGACAGTAGGGTCAGAATTTGGTAGGGCAGAACAACATGAAAACATGGCTCCTATCCCTTTATGAGCACAGTGTACCAATCTTCTGATGGCTAAATCATTTCAAACTGTTTTTTTTTTACTCAACTGTTTTTTTTCACTCAAGTCATGTAAAAAAGTGCCCTGCAGTATTAAACACAGAAGTACCAGATCTGCCTAAATGAAAAACATCAAATTAATGAAGTCTGGGACTTAGCCTAGCAGATAAGGTACTGGACTCAAATCCATCTCTGCCAAGCTATCACAGTTGGGTCCTTAAGCAAGACCCTTAACCCACCATTGCTTGAATTGTAAGACTGTATCATTTGTGTCATCTGGATAAGGGCGTCTGCTAAATGCCGTAAATGTAAGACTGATTAGATAACAGGAGAAAAATACAAATCAAATAAATACTGGGCAATAATTATATTACATTGATTAACACAGCTCACTGAGCCAATAAACCAGGAGGCCTTAGCCTGGTTGTTGTTTGAAGGTAATTGCCTTATTGCCATCATAGAAGGATTTTAGAATGACACATTATGCAGATGGTGTCTAAAGGTTAGACCGAATGCTACATGCTCAGACGTCAAGAGCTTGTTCTGATGGCATGATATTGTAAGGAAGCACACAGGTAAACACAAATCTGCTATCCAAACTTTGAAGTCTCTTCTGTGACTATTTAACAACACCACTCATCCTATTTTCCTCTAATCAAATGTCCAGCATGCTTGCACAAAGCAAACAGCAACAAGGGAGAGTGAGAGTGTGGACAGAAACAGTGAAAATCATGGAATATTCATGCAATATATATTTTGCTAGATGCTAGATATATTAGATTTAACAAATGAAATAATATATACTGGATACTTCTATTTCATTCTATTACTTGCAATATACGATATAAGAGAGACAATATAAGAGAAAATGACACAAAATAATTAGATACCAAGATGCATACTGTTCCTTGCATACTGAATATGTTAAATGTAACTATATAATCATCACTCTAGAATTTTACAAAATTCTCCACTTCCCTAAGTGCATTTGACTTTGTTTTTAACATATTATTTCAGACCTGACTGAACATCAATAAAGAACTTTGCACTGACCTTTGCACAGCTCATATTCTAGAAAAAGATTAACCATGAAGAGAAGCATATCACAAAAGCCTGCTTTAGAACTTAGTCGAACAATGTAGCAACGCACAGTAACATTTCATGATAATCTTAGAATGGACTTTTCAAAATTATGCAATTTCAGTATAACTTTAATAAAAGCAACCATATAGATATGTATCATATTTTTCTCATCATGTTTTGTATCATCAAAACTGTTGATAAGACAAAGCTGCAGTTCGTACAGGTTCTCTAAACACAGCCAGGAAACATCGATACAGTTGTCTGACAGGCCATGACTCTGATCCCAGCTAAAGTTGATGATTGACAACTATGATGTCAGCTTATAATCGGCAAACTCATTCAAACACATTTCTGGAGTATTTCCAACTCAATATTGTTGTCTTGAATTTGTTCTCCTGTTTTTCTCTATTACTCATAGATAAATAAAAAATTCCGGTGATTTCACATGTGTACAATTAATTTTGTGTCCAGTGTGGGTACTGGACACATACAAGTACCAACAACTAGATTTACTGCACTCTGTGTAACTCACTACTACTCACAAGCGAGTTTCACTAACAGAAGAAGTAAACAATGTATAATTTAAAGCTATTACCAGATTTCTGAATAGCATTGCATCTGCCCTGAATTCACAAGTATATATCACAAAATCTTTTCAATCCAATATTGCAGACCTGCGCTTATGTCAAGCATTTGAACACTGTACAAATATGTGTGCATAATGTACAACTAAAGTTTGATGATAGAGCATTATGGTAACAAATGCACGTGTGTGTGCAAATAAAAAAAGAACATTTCGTCATGTTAGCTTACTTTCAACAAAAAAATAGAGTTTATAGTGATTTAATTCCGACTGGATATAGCTGTGGTACTATAAGCATGGATTCTAATACGAAAAAATATAAAAGGACGTAAAGACCACACCCAATTAAAACAGCATACTTAGCTCAGGAGAACATAAATGAGAATAAGCAGTTCTCTTCATGACCACATGTTGGTGCTACTGGAGTATAAACAGCCTTAAACTCGAAATTATTCTCATCTTCACTGGAGTACTTCTTCCAGAACACCCGTGGATTTGGATGCAGAGATGTAATAATTATTGCCCATTCATAACGCTCACCCTAATTGCAAAATGATTTAATTAATTACAGTTGTATTACGATTAATCAAATCAGTTTCAATGTGAGCCAGTGATGCATATATTTGGTATTTAAACGTCCCAGTCAAACCACTGAAATACTGTACTGTTTTTAGTACTTACATCAATTAAGATGCATGTTGTTCTGTGGTTTACTGAAGTCATGTTGTTAATTTGTTTTTATGTTTTTATACAGACTAGAAGTAATAATAATAATAATAATTGTGTGTGTGTGTGTGTGTGTGTGTGTGTGTGTGTGTGTGTGTGTGTGTATAAAAAAAAATAAAAACAGAGACAACTAAAAATATATGTTTTATATATATATAAATAGA